>CAUYMX010107273.1:0-40786 GCA_963573855.1 Lepilemur septentrionalis | reverse complement strand
TAGAAAAAATTAGCTGGGCATGGTGGTGCATGCCTGTAGTTCCAGCTACTCGGGAGACTGAGGCAGGAGGATCACTTGAACCCAGGAATTTGAGGTTGCTGTGAGCTAGGCTGACACCACAGCACTCTAGCCGGGGCAACATAGTGAGACTCTGTCTCAAAAAAAAAAAAAAAAAAAGAAGTTTTTTCACTATGTTTTTTTCTAGTAGTTTTACAGTTTAAGGTCTTGTGTCAGAGTCTTTAATCCATTTTTTACTTGATTTTTGTTTATGGTGTGAGATAAGGATTCAATTTCATTTTTCTGAATGTAAATATCCAGTTTTCCCAAGACCATTTATCCAAGAGGCTATCCTTTCCCCATTATGTGTTCTTGGCTCTTTTGTTAAAGAATAACCTTTGTTAAAGATTAGTTGATTATACATATGTGGATTTATTTTGGGGCTCTCTATCCTGTCTCATTGGTCTGTTCTTATTCCAGTATCCCAATCCCTCTTGGCATGCAAGATTCCTGTTGAGAAATCCACTGACAGTCTAATTAGAGTTCCCTTGTATGTCATGGGTTGCTTTTCTCTTGCTGCTTTCAAAATTTTCTCTTCATCTTTGACTTCTGAATTTGATTATAATGTGTCTTGGTGCACATCTCTTTATATTTTATGTATTTGGTGTTCTTTGGGCTTCATGGATCTGGATGTTCCTTTCCTTATCCAGATTTAGGAAGTATTCTGTCATTATATCTTTAAATAAGCATTCTGTATCTTTCTCGTCCTTTGCTCCTTCTGGCACTCTCATAATGCATATATTGGTTTGCTTGATGGTGTCCCAATGTCTTATAAGCTTTCTTAATTCTTTCATTCTTTTTTCTTTTTGTTCTTCTGGATGAGTAATTTGAAATGACCCATCTTCAAACTTGCGGAGTCCTTTTGCTGCTTGATTGAATCTGTTGTTGAAGCTCTCTATGGATTTTTTTTCAGTTCAGTCATTGTGTTATTCAGCTCCAGAATTTCCATTTGGTTCTTTTTTATGGCTTTTCTTTGTTGAACTTCTCATTTTGTTCACGTATTGTTTTCCTGATACCACTTAGTTTGAGTCCTCTTGTAGCTCATTGAGCTTCATAAAGATGAATATTTTGATTTCTTTGCCAGAAAGTTCATAGACCTCCATTTCTTTATGGTTAGTTACTTGTCCCTTATTTTTTTGCTGGTGTCATGTTTCCCTATTTATAATTATTGTGGCCTTACATTGGTGTCTTCCCATTTGAATAAGCAGGCATTTCCTCCACTGGCTTTGACAGGGAAGTCCCTCACCAGTCAGTCTGTCCAGATATTCTGGGTGGGTTGGTTGGTGAGGTCTGCTATTGAGCTTGCTGCTGGAGTCTTTGTTTGGACTGGCCAGGTGCCTTCTTTAACAGGATGGGTCTAGAGCTTGAGTCCACTGGGGCAGACCTGGAGCTTGGGTCTGTGTGGGTGGGCCTGGGTCCTGAGTCTGTGGGGACCGGCCTAAAGCCTGGATTTGCTGGAGGATGACTGGATTCTGGATCTTCTGGAGGCTTGGTCTGTGAGCTGGCCTGGCACAGGGGTTTATTAGGGGAGACTTGGACCCTGGGTCCACTGGAGTGGACCTAATTACTGTTTCTGCTGGAGCCTGGGTCTGTGGGGGCTAGCCTGCTGCTGGAACAGGCCTGGAGACTGGGTCTATGGGGCATGGCTTGGTATATGTTATTTCTAAGAGATAAACCAAGGCAAAACAATATATAAATTTTGAAAGTAAACAGTTAGAAAAACATTGATTTGGAAAATGATAACAAAAACAAAAGGAAGCAGGGGCAGAAATATCCATGACGTATAATGTGCACAAAGTAACAGAACAGTGTGTATAGTATATACTGTTAATATATTACTCTGTTTATGTTAAAATTTATGTATGTGTGCTATGGAATTAGTGTGGCATGAAGGGGTGTGTATGTAGATTGTTCAAGCTATTGTATAATGCTGCTTTACTTGTGTAATTAAAAAAAGATTTTAAAAATGAATATAAGGAATAAACACTATTCCTGATCTTTAGGAGTTGATCAGTTTAGCTTCAGAATATGCAGGTTCCCAACTGTGTAATGCAAACCAAGAGAAAAACTAAGGAGAGAGGCTATGTGCTATGTTGGATGAATACAAAACTAAACCTTAAAAGTGATGATAAAACGTGTTTTTCAATAAAGGTGTCACCAAGCACCTTCTCTCATCATACTTTGACAATTTCCCCTTTCCACGTAGGGGGGTGAATCAGGAGGCAATGTGTAAGAATGACAGCGCTGGCCACGTGTCTTATGTTCAAAGCGATGAAATGTTTTCAACCAGAAAGAGAAAAATAAATAAAAAAAATCTCAACTTTTATTATTTCATCTGAACTGGGTTGTCTGTCCCTTTGCAGTTGCTATGACAACAGCAGCTCTCCTCCTCCTTCATTTGGATCTATTTCCAAACTGAAAACAATGAATGTAAAAGATCAGGAAATAGGAAAAGAAAGTGGGCATTAAAGGCATTAGAATTACTTACTCTGGAGAAGGGAATGCTAAGAGGTGGCAATTATATTGTTCTGAGCTATTAAAGATTACTACTACATAAGTAGTTCCCTGCATGGGCCTAAGATAAAATCAGATTTATTTTAACTGGAGGTAAATAGCTTTAGGGAAAAAAATGTACCTGATAGAAAGTTCTGTGGGACTGCTTTGGCTCTGACAGGGTAGACAGGTGAGAAGGCACAAAAATTTTGTATTCTGCAGTGGTTATTACTTTCCCCTAAAAAGTTCTTGATCAGTGAAACAACAATAACCATAACAACAACAAACAAGCCCATAGTGCTTATTCTTTGTCAAGTATCACTCTAAATGTTTTATTTTCCTTTACCCAGCCCAGCATAAAGCTGATCTAAGTGTTTTATATTTATGATCTCAATCTTTGCAACAATCCTAAAAGGAAGATACATTATTCCCATTTTACAGATGAGAAAATTGAGGGTCAGTGAGCTCAGCAACTTGCTCAAAGTCACATAGCTGATGAATGGCAGAGCTGGGATTTGAACTCACAAGGTCTGTATTTTTAATCAGTGATAGCTTCTCACAATAGATAATCACTCTCTTGAAATGGCTCCAATTGTATTGGGGCCTTAGAAGGAATCCTGCATAAAGCCTTAGCTGACATGGGTTCCAATCTATTTATCCATTCTTTGAGTCATCCCTTAACCACTATTTTTGCCTACTATATGCAATTCCTAACCTGGCACTGGGCAAACAGCAGAGAGCAAGGTGGATAAGGTCTCATCAAGCTTGTAGTCTTGTACAAGACCACAGAGCTAAACAAATAAATTAGTAGGATAAATAAATTATTCAGGTACTAATAGATGCGACGAAGGAAATAAAACTGGGCAATGAGATAGAGAATAAAGGGGTAGAAGGGTAGCCTGCTTTAGGCAGGATGATTGGGGAAGACCTTTATAAGCAGGTGACAATTTGAACTGAGACCTGAAGGATGGAAAAGAGCTGGCCATGTGCAGATCTAGAGGAAGGACCTTCCAGGCAGAAGAGCAGCAAATGTAAATTTGGGAACAAGCTTGGGGTCAGAGCACAGTGACCAGGGCAGACACAGGGGTTGGAGGTTGGGGGATGGCTTCAGATGACTCTGGAGAGCTTGGATTAAAGTCAGGGTCATCACTTGGGGACGTGCTACTGGCATCTAGTGGGTGGAGGCCATGGCTGCTGCTAAATGTCCTATAATGCACAGGACAGCCCTCACCACACAGAGTGAGCCAGCCCCAAATGTCCATAATGCCAAGGTTGAGAAACCCTGATCTCTATATACAAGACTCTAGCTTATAGGCCGGGGAAAGGAAATTGGAGTTTAAGTGAAAAGAGAATTTGTCAGATGACTTGAAACAGTGGAGTGTCTTGAAGGGATTTACATTTCAGAAGATAACTGGCTGCTGGATGGAAAATGGATTGTAACAGGCGAAGAGCAGAAACAGAGAGAACAATGAGGTCCCCCCCGCAATTTGTGAAATAGTAGCAGTGTGTAGCCCAGGTGAATGGAAATGGTGGCTTGGTTAAGGGGGTAACTTTGGAGATGCAGAGATATGGCAGGATTTGGGAGGTGGAGTGGCCAGGCTTGCTGATGGATTGGACATATGGGCCTGGATGAAAGAGAGAAACCAAGGATGACCCTGAGGTTTTGGCTGGAGCAACTGGCCAGGTGGATGTTAATGCCATAAACTTACATGGGGAGGAATGAGTTTGGGAATAACGGGGAAAGCCAAGAGTTCTCTCCTAGTCATGTTAGATTTGACGAAACTATTAGCTATACAAGAGGAGATGTCCTAAGTGACTGCCCCTCACTGGGCCATACTCCCTCCCTTTAGAAAATGAACAAGAACCCAACATTCTATGATCCTAGAGTGATAGGGCCTGGAGACAAGGATTGGGTCTGATGAACTTTGGCAGTATCACACCCAGTTCCGAGAGACTCTTCACTAGGTCCTTCAGAGCACTGTTGTGAAAATAGGCAAGTCATCACTTGTCTATAGGAAATTGGTCCTATTTTTGGCAGAAACCAAATCATGCTGCATAAGATCTGATATTCCCATGGAGTCACAGTGAGTCAGTTGTTGAGTAATAGCCTGGGAGCATCCCCCAAAACTAGGTGTGGTATCTCTCTAGCAGCTGAGGGAGATTAATAGGAATAAATCACACCATGCTACAAAAGGGGTTTGAACCTCCAAGGACAGCAGGACCTTGGAAAATTATAACCCATGATTCTCACCAATTTCTTTCCCAGTGGTCCAAAGGCTGTTGTTTGTATCTCCTCCCAAATTCACTGTGGTCTTGCATTCCTGACAAGATTTGGAAAGACCTGAAGCAGGTAAAATATTTAAAATTTTTAAGCTGTTTCCTTGGTTTTATCCACAGGCTCAAAAAGGGCTCATTCTTTGAGGTTACCCAGAGCCAAAGGAACAGAGATATTTTTTGTAAAAATGAGATGGTATGAGAGAAAAGGGGAGGAGCAAAGTTCCTTCTGTTCTTATTTGAGGGTGGGGTGGGAAGCAGTGGTAGCAGGGAAGATATCTTATCCTCTGCGTGTGTGAGGGATGGAGGGAGGTTGGGGAGAGCCCAGGGGAAATAATTTGCCTTAGTAATCGGCAATTAAAGGAATGATGTCAAGTCTCCCAGAAGACCATTGCTTATTGGAGAAGCAGAGAGCAATCTTGCTTGCAGACACTTACTGGAGGAAAACTAAAATGAGCCCTGTTTGATGAAGTGACCTGAAGCTACAGAAACATTCCATGAAGAGCATTGTCCTCAAGACTTGCTGAATTTATTCTATTGAACCATTAAGCAAAGCCAAAAGAGAATCTTAGCATAATTGCTAAGTTTATAGGGGTAGGGGTTGGGGGCAGGGAGAAAGAGAAATTAACATTGACAAATATTTTTTGAGGGCTTACCATATGCCAAGCTTGGTGTTATGGATACAATGGTGAAATAAGGGTCTAAGGCAACTATTTTAGGCTTCTGGTCCATATGGTTTCTATCACAACTATCCAACTCTGCCATGGTAGTATGCACACAGCCACAGATATATATATAACTGAATGAGTGTGGCTGTGTTCCGATAAAATTTTCTTTACAAAAATCGATGATAGACTGGATGTGGCCTGTGATCTATAGTTTGTCAAGTATGATTTACAAACTATGATAATCCCTGGTTTAGAGCATGGTTCTCATACCTTAACGTGTACTAGGGTCATGTGGAAGCTTTATAGTAATGGTGACGTCAGCCCCGTCTCCAGAAATTCCAAGTGTGGTCTCGAGTGGGACCTGTGCATCAGGACTTTCAACAAACTCTTCAGGTAATTTAAGGTGCAGCCAGGGATTAGAATCAATGGGTTTAGGGCTGTAGTTTTTGCTTGGTTACACAATAGAATTATATAGGTGCGTGTGTGTGTAAGAATACTTATGCCCACCACCACCCTTAGAGTTACTGACTTAATTGGAAGGGATATGGGGGGATCAGAAAGCTTCAAAGCTCCCCAAATGATTCTATTGTAAAGCCAGAGTTGAGAACCACTGGTCTGGAGGGTGAGATAAATGGGCAATTTCAACACAGTGTGATAATTGTAGGGTAGGAGTAATTTCAGAAAATGAGTTATTTATTCACTAAACAAACATGTAATAGTTAGAACAAGGGTTCTAAGTGTTTATAGACATGAACTCATTTAATTTTCATGACATTTCCTAGGGTAGGTATTAACATCCTGATTCTAGAGTTGAGGAAACTGAGGCACAGAGAGTTTAACTGGGAACAAAGGACATGAGGTGTTTCAGGAGAAACTCCTGGGAGAAGGAGATGTCTGAGTTGAGATCTGTGGGATATGTACAAGAGAGCCAGGTACACGCAGGGTGCGGGAGAAAAGCAGAGTGAGGAGCATGCCGCAGGGACAGTCAGCACCGAGGCTGGAGGTGAGAGGTAGCATGGCACCTTCTGTGGACAGCCAGAACAAGGCAGACTTGACTGGAGTGTAGAGTATTCTGTGTTCTTACGGACCTTATCAAGAGTGTTTTCTTTCAGTGGAGTGTTCGGATGAAGTTACACATGGTAACAAGTCATATAACACAGTAGCACCTAACTGACAAAAAGCAACAGCCTTTCCCTCCACCTGCAGTCTTCTCTCCAGAGGCAGCTTCTTTTTAACTATTTCTGTTGTTAGTTCTGTTTGTTTCCAGTTGAACTCTAAATAATATACTTCCATCTCTATTTTTTGGCTTGTCTCCTGCAGGCAGTTTTTATTTCTGTTTCCAAATTTGTTCCCCTTATTCTTTGCCTGCTCAAATTTTACCCATTCTTCAAGACCTTAACTCAAGAGGCACTTTATTTAAAAAGACCATAATCCCATGGTCATAGGGAATTTCTCTATTAACCTGTCGGTGGTCATGAAATGTGGTTCAGGGTCACTCAAGTTCATAATGTAATACTTTTCTGTATAGGTCTTCTTCAACATATGTGAAGAGTCATGGGCATTGTCAGGGGGATGCTGCCAGAATATACTAGACTGGGGGATATGAGTGGGCCACTAACAGTCATAGCTACATTTTTTCATTCCTCATATTAAATCCCATAGTCAATTTTTCCTCCATCTTCCACTGTGTCTTGATGGAACTAGATGCCCTTAGTATATTCTACCTTATCTTGTGTGTTTATGTTTTTCTCTTACTATAAGCTCCTGGGGGCAGGAACCATGTCTGATTCATCTTTTTATCCTTCCATGGCTTAGCAGAGGTCCTGTCACAGAGAATCTATTTACTCAATAAATGTTTACAGAATTGAATTGTGGGGGATACCATGGCTCCCCAGGGCACCATTAAATCAGGTCCATTCTTTTTTAACACCATCAAAGGATACTGTTAAGACACTGCCATTGATTCTGAGAATCCATTTCCAGAATTTTATCTATTAAAATTAAAAAAATTTTATCTGAGTAATAGATATACATGGTAACAAGTAATGTAATACAGAAGCACTTATTGACAAAAAAACAACAGCCTTTCCCTCCACCTGCACTCTTCTCTCCAGAGGCAGCTTCTTTTTTAACTATTTCTGTTTTTAGTTCTTCTGTTTGCTTCCACTAGAACTCTAAATAATATATTTACATCTCTATTTTTTGGCTTATCTACTGCGGGCAGTTTTTATTTCTTCTTTTCCGTGAAAGATAAGGATTTAGTTCGGGCACGCTAACCCTTTCCCTTCTGTCCTCCTCTGAATATTTAGTATGTTTATTTTTAGTTCTTCTAAAATTAACTTTGTAACTTTATGCAATTTATTTTATATACTGTTACTATCCCTCCCATTTTTTATCAATTATTCTTCTCCTACATTTTTTAAGATGAGGACATTAGTGTTTCCTTTTATTTTTCCTTCTGCCTCTACCCATCCCTCTCCCTCCCTTTTTCTGACTGTTACCCCTTTTACTTTCATGTTGCCAAGATGGTTCTTCAACCACAGTCAAGTTCTTTGCCAACAGGCTGACACTAAAAGTTGAATACGAAACAATGCATTTGTTGTTACAGCTCTGTAACTATCATTCACGCCTGGACCGAGCATTGAGCTAGAATTACATTTTCTTCTCTACAGATCTAAAGTCACAAGCCTCGAGTCACTCAAGTAAGAATGTCATAAGCATCAAAGTTAAAAGATTTTTATATTTTTACATCAGTGGCTTAAAATCATGTCACATTTAATTAGCTTCATATTTAGACCACGGCTTTCTTATAACATTTTAAGCCTGGAGTTTCTAATTATTCCTTTACTTGTTGCCAAAAACATAATGTTCCTTTATCACATCTCAGCTTTTCCGCTCTCTCAATCAAACCATCTTGTGGTGTATTTCCTTGGTATGTCCTCTCTTGCGAGACCTCTTGGAAGAAATGGGGGTGGGGGAATTGGGTACTCTGGCTGCCATGTTAAACCATGAGCTCTTCTCCATTTTAGAAATTTCTTTTAAAATAATATCATTTTGTGAAGTGTGATTGTAACCAAGAATTATTCCAGTTTTTCTGAATGGTCCCTACACCAGGCCAGATAATGTTTCCGTCTGTTACTGGCCTTTCTTGTATTTTCAATTTTGTTATCCTTTGTGCCTTTATTTTCTTACCAGTAAAATGAGGATAAGAAATCCAAATTATATCACAGGAAAAACGACTAGGAAATATAATTCTTGTCCCTCTTTTGGAAAAAATCTACATACAAACTATGTAAAACAGTTATATACAAGGCCATTTAGCTTGTAAGAGAATAAAAATAACTTAGGAGAAATCTTCCTGTGAATAGCATAGGAAGATTGTAAAGTCCATGTTACTTTTATTTCTGTGGTAGCAGCCATTAATTCATGATCTTCTGGGATGCCCCTTGGATTGGAGCGCAATCTGACATCAGCTTCAGGACCAAGACTTTCCAGTGTCTGAGCATGTAGGTTCAAGCCTCCAGCAAGTTTAGATGCCACGTTGAACTATAAGCCTGACCCTTGGAGGGTGCAAATTCTTTCTCCTACTTCTCAGGTCTACTGAAAAATCCCCACGCAGGCTTCACACACTGAGAAGGAAAACTGGGTTGTTACGGAACTTCTTCTCAAAGGAGTGGAGATCTCATTAAATCTATGAGGTTTTACCCTCTACTCTGAAGACAACCAGGTAGCTTTGGGTTACTCAGAATAGAAATGATCTGGAATTTACTTTCCACTATTCCACTGAGTCTCAACTTAAGGGTCACTTCCTTAGGGAGATCCCTCCTGACTCCACAGATGAGGTTAAATCCCCTTGCAACTTAGTCCTTTTTTTCTTGTAAGTGGCAGATACTCAAATCAAGCTTGTTTAAGCAGAAAGGGAAATAATTTAGAAGACCATGTAGCATTCATGGATAGGTCCCTGGTGGATATAGGAGCTGAATTTATATTATGAAGTTTGTCTCTCATCTTTTCTTACCTTTGCTTCGGCCCCACTCCTCTCTTCCTCTTCTCCTTGTCCTCCTCTTCCTCCCTCCTCCCCTTGTTCTTATTGTCCTCCTCCTTCTATTCTTTCCATCCTTCTTCTCCCCCTCCCTCCTTCCCTTCCATCTTCCCTTTTGTCCTTTCCTCCTTCCCTTTTTTTTAAGTCATGTTTTCATCATTTTCTACCACTTAACTTCTAGTTCTAGTTTATATTAACCTTATAGCCCAAAGTCATAGAGGTACCAAGTACATCATTCTCCCAGATCCATGCATCAAACTCTAGAAAAGACTCTAATTGCCCTTTCTCACATTAAGTGACCAATCCTGACCCAGTCTTTGTAACAAGGGGAATGGCGCAAACTTGGATTGCTCATGCCAAGTTCACATGTTCATTTCCAATCGTGTGGAAGAATGTTTCATTGTCTGGAAAGAAGGGTTCTGTTGTCAATAGAAGGTAAGAAGGATGCTGGATATACAAAATGACAGGATCCATTTCAGTCAGACTTGTACGTGGTATTTTATATACCATGCAGCTAATGTAATTTAAACTTCAAGGCCACTCTACTTGCATGGACCCTTTGTAAAATTTCCAAAAGTAAAGTATTTTAAAGACCAGTGTCTTTCTTCACTTTGACTTCTCCTCCTCCTTCTACTACCATTTCCTTCCTATGGAGGAGCATTGGAGGACCTGCAGGCAGTTTTTTTTAACTGACTGAGTAGAAATTAAGTCGGAGATGCATTTTATTTTGCAGTTAATGAGATATATTTATGTGGTTTACAGTCACTTATGCATATAAATTGTTGCTAGACATCCCATGATACATATGACTTTTAGAGATACTTCTACTGTCTACTGTGCCAACCTACATGGGGATAGACATGACAGTGCAGGGACAAGATTGAATCAATATTTGCAAAGCCTTCAGTATCTGGCACCAGAAGTATGTGGGCAGTAGATGAGAAGCAAAGTTTGAAATCTACAGAGCTAAAATCTGGCTTATGGAAGTGTCTTCCAAATCTTATAGCTCCTATATGAAAGCAATAGAGGTTTTTTGATAGGACAAACATTTAAAAAATTTACTTGACATTAGCAACAATAAGTTATGAAGCTTAAAGAAGTAATTAAAAATACATTTTTATCTCTAATAAAACAATTTTTCCCTAGTAGGAAAAAGCTACAGAAAAAATGGAATTATTTTTCTACTGTCCTCATAGAAAATTATGTTACAAAATTGTCGTTATGTGAAAAATCAATGAGAATGCAGCCAAAAACATGGAGAAAGAAATATAAGTACTATAGTATTTTTTGTGATTTTGTGGTTTCAGGTATTTTTCAGTTTTTTAAAATTTGCACTTTGCTGTGATTTTTAAAATTTTTTTTATTGAGGCCGGGCGCGGTGGCTCATGCCTGTAATCCTAGCACTCTGGGAGGCCAAGGTGGCGGATCGCTGAAGGTCAGGAGTTCGAAACCAGCCTGAGCAAGAGCGAGACCCCATCTCTACTAAAACATAGAAAGAAATTAATTGGACAACTAAAAATATATACAAAAATTTAGCCAGGCATGGTGGCGCATGCCTGTAGTCCCACCTACTTGGGAGGCTGAGGCAGAAGGATTGTTTGAGTCCAGGAGTTTGAGGTTGCTGTGAGCTAGGCAGATGCCACGGCACTCACTCTAGCCCAGGCAACAGAGTGAGATTCTGTCTCAAAAAAAAAAAAAAACCAAAAAAATTATTGTGATAAAAAACATTTAACGTGAAATCTACCCTCTTAACAAAATTTTAAGTGCACAATACAGTCTTGTTAACTATAGACACAATGGTATACAGAAGATTTCTAGGGCTTATTCATCTTGCTTGACTGAAACTTTATACTCAGTTAACAGCCTCCCCCAGCCCCTGGAAACCACTATTCTACTGTTTCTATGAGTTTAACTATTTTAGATACCTCTTATAAGTAGATTCATGCAACATTTGTCCTTCTGGGACTAGCATATTTCACTTGTAATTTCCTCCAGCTTCATCCATGTTGTTGTGTGTTGCAGTATTTCCTCCTTTTGTAAGATTGAATAATATTCTACTGTATGTATATACCACATTTTCTTTATCTATTTATCCACTGATGAACATTTACATTGTTTCCATATCTTGGCTGTTGCAAATAATGCTGCGATGAACGTGGGAGTACAATTACCTCTTCAAAATCCTAATTTCAATTCTTCTGGATATATACCCAGAAGTGGGATTGCTAAATAAAATAGACAGCAATACAGTAATAGTAGGAGATAATACTCTACTTTCAATAATGAATAGAAAATCCAGACAATCAATAAGAAAACAGCAGACTTAGACAATACTATAGACCAAATGGACCTAACAGTCATATACAGAACATTCCACCCTACAGCAGCAGTTTACTCAGGGTTCTCAATGGATTAAAAAAACATGATCCAGCTATATGCTGCTTACAAGCAATCTAGAGATGATTTAAAGTATAAGGGAGCATGTATGTAGGTTGTATGCAAATACTACACCATTTTACATAAGGAATTTGGGCATCCACACATTTTGGTGTCCCTAGAGGGTCCTGGAATCAAGTGCCTGCAGGTACCGAGGGACAACTCCATATGATCCTTGAGGCCTATGAAACTAGAATTTTCTTGGCTCAATTTCCTTGTTTATTGACTGGCTTTCCTGTTAGTTACTAAGCTTGGTCATTGTCTGTTTTCCTCATTACTCTTAACCCAACATCTAGCACAGTGACTGGCACATAAGAAGTGCTCAATAAATATATAAGGGAAAACTCTGTGGGAATATCAGTTCTCAGCAAACCACTCTCAAACCAACCCTGAGACATATGCAATGACAGTTATGAGGACTTAGTGTTGTTTGAGCTGCTGTGGTTTGTGTTCCCAGAAATACCTATGAACATCCCAGGGTCCTCTAGGTTGCTGTGCTTCCTTACTCTCTTCTGCTATTTTACTATCAGAAGGGCTTCAATATCCAAAATATCAAGCCATATTTTCCCCAGCTCTGATTCACAATATTGAAATTTTACTTTGGTCCTTTTTCCTGAAATTCTGCTTGAGCCATTTAGGGCCCCCACTTTCCAAGATTGGAGGCATGATTCTGAATCCTAGCTCCCTGGAGGGATTTCATAGTCTTGAGTCAATCTTCTTGGTGTTAATTGCTTTACTAACTTTGTTCTAAGAAGTGCAGGCCCAGACTTAGGGCACTTGTTTGGATTTCTTACCATTTCTTAGATCCATGATTGATTAACTCCCTCAACAATTTTTTTTGTATGCTATGTGCCAGGCATTGTGCTAAGGTGGACAAACTGACTCTGCAGAGCTTTATGTCTACACTGGGTGTGGGGAGTAAGAGAGAGAGAGAGAGAGAGAGAGAGAGAGAGAGAGAGAGAGAGAGAGAAGAAACAAGTAAACAGATAAGTTTAATAATTATAGTAACAGTGCTATACAGATAGTAAGCATGGGACTGAGATAAAGAGTAATGAAGAAACGGGAGTGTCACCTTGGAGAATGTGGCCAGGCAAATTCTGAAGAGGTGACTACAGCTGAGACCCCAGGGGTGAGAAGATGTCAGCCATGTGACAAGTGGGGACAGTACATTCTGGAGAGAGGGAGCAAACTGCATGAAGACCCCAAGGTGGGAAAGGATTTTGTGGGTCTGAGGAACTGAGTTAAGGCCAGTTTGGGGAAAGGATGGTGATCAAGGGGAGATGAAGTTGTCGACAGGAACCAGGTGATACAAGGCATTGAGGCCTTGGTAAGGAGTCTGGATTTTCTTCTGGGTGTCTTTGTAAGGCATTTAAGGGTTTAAGTAGGGAAGAGACCTGATGGGATTTATGTTTTAATAAGAGTCTTCCTTTTACTTTATGGACAATAGGTGCTAGGGCAGGGCTTCCAATGGGTTCCACTTAAGTAAACCACAATGTGAATGTGGTTCTTTGCCAGTAGCCCTTCTAGAAAGGCAAAAGTGGAAGGAAAGGACTATTTCAGACGTAATTCTCCACCCAGTTGCACATATACTCCCCTGGGGAGTTTCTAAAGAACACTGGTGCCCAGCTGCATCTCCACCCTCAGGCTATTTTAAATCAGAGCCCCCGGGACTGAAGCCCAGGCATCAGCGTGTGGCTAGTCTTGAGAACCACTGCTTTAGGAGGTCGTTACATCAGCCCAGGCAAAAGTTGATGGCCATTTGGAGTAGGATAGTGGCAGTGAAGAGAAGAAGAGGTAGAGGAATACTTTTCTGGACAGCAAGTTTAAGAAAAAAAAAGAGGTGGAGGAATTTTGAGGTAGAATAGGCAGGCTTGGCTGAGTGTGGGGAGAGAGTGAACAAGAAAAATCAAGGAATAAGGTTTCTGGTGGGAGAACTATTAGAACAATGGTTCTTACGTGCTTCAGAATCACCTGCACGGCTTGTTAAATCTTCTAATCTGAACAGTGATAAAATCGACAGGAAGAAATGAAATTTTGCCATTTCAATGGCTGGTGTGTTTTCCGCCATTATTTCTTTCAGGAACTTTTTTTAGCCCTATCCTCTTTCTCTCTTCTCTTTCTGTGACCTTCTGACATAAACGTTTCATCTTGTTACAGCTCTGTGGTTTCCTAAGGGAGTGGAGGTCCGGGCTTCTTGCTGAGCCTTTGCTGGTGTGGTTGGGATGGGGCTACAATTTTTCCATGGTGTTTGGATGTAGGAGAGTCTAAAGTTTTCTTTCTTGCTACATCGCTCTTTTCCTGGACTTTTGGCAGAAAGATTAGGCTTTCCCCCCTGCATTGGCATTTCTGGGTTCTTGGCTTCTTCAGCTTCAAGTCATAGGAGGTGAAAAAAAGACTAAGTGAACTCACCAACGTGTTGTTGTTCCTTAGTCCCTTGTCAGTCTGCCTTCTATTTCAGAGTCTTTTGTTTGTTTCGTATGTAATGTCCAGGCTTTTTAGTTTTACTTAGCAGGAAGAAATGAGAAAAATGTATCTACTTTCTCTTCCCAGAGGCACAAGATTTGAAACCAGTTTTTAGGAAAAAAAAATGTTGATAAAGAAAAAGTCTCTCTTACCCTCTTTCCTTTCATACCTCCTTTTCCACAAAAGTTATCAGTGTTAGACAGCCTGGAATGTAGCCTTTCATTCTTTCTCCGTACTCATTTAAACATTTACAAATACAGACACACACAGAGTTTTTGTCGTGGTTTTTGCCAAAATACTATACACATTCCTATGCAACTTGTTTTTCTCATTAATAATATATAATGGACAGCCTTTTAGGCCAACAGTGATAGATCTTGTTCATTCTTTTTATTAGCTATTTAATATTCCATAATGTGGAAGGGCCACACTTGTTTTCAGTTTTATTTCCTGGACATATAATTTTTTTTATATAGGATAGGTTAGCAAATGTAGGGCAGATCAAGACAAACCGTATATGTATTTTTAAGTTTAATAAATATGGCTAGACTATGGTTCCAAAAGTCTCTGCCAATGATATATAAGAATACACATTTCTACCAGCATCTTTGCCTGCTGCTCTAGGAGTTACCCCTCATTTTTAATTTTTGCCACTATGCTGGGGTGAAATAGTATCTCCTTTTTAATTAACATGTATTTATTGGTCACTTGGATGATCTTTATTCCCACCTTTTTCCATTTTTCTGTTGGGTGTTCGTATATTGCTCCTCAGTTTTTGAGAGCTCATTACACAGTTTTACCTGTCATATGTATTGCAAATGGGTTTTCTGTAACTCCAACCTATTACTAGAGCATTTGCAAGCATTTTCCTTAACACACTGAGCATGTTGCATTGTCCTGTGCTGACAATTGCTGTCACTGCTAAAGGCTGTCCTCTTTAAGCTAAGATCATTTGCTCAACTTTGTAGCCCCAGTCTTAAGCAATTATTCGTGCACAGTAGGTGCTCAAAGCGTTTTTGAATTGATTTTTAAATTTCTAGCTTAATAAAAAAGGCCCCTCCATGTTTTCCTTCCTTTGTGCCATCCTGAGTGATGCATTAATTACAAGTGTTCCATCAAGTGTCAAGCTAATCCGAACAATTACAACTTGAAGCAAAGAGCACAGCCAAGATGACAGCACATCCTCATCCCCAGAGCTGAGCTGTGGACACAAGGAAGAACAGGAAAATTGCACCATCTGCCTGGATTTAGATGGAAAGACTCGGCTCCTACAGGACATGCCTAAGAGAGGAGGCAGTGCACTTGCTTGTTATTCCAGGTTATGATGGCTATTGTCACGTTATGTGTCATTTGTGGAACAATCTGATGTTACAGTTGGCTTAAAGCTTTTATGCTGAATTATCTGCTTAAAGGAAAAGGAGTGAAATGAAGAAGGAGGGGGTCCTTTCTCCTCAGTCATACAGACTGTCCCCCACTCTGGGAAACCAGGGAGCTTCATGGTCAACTGATGCCGCAAAAATAAAGTGTGGCAGAAAGCAGAGGGTTGAAAGCAGGATGGAAGAAGGAGGTAGAGGTGTGTGGAGAACAGGAAATAGAGGAAGGTATTAAAGGAAATAGAGGGTGACTGTATTTAAGGGACTGAGTAGACAGTGGTATCTGGGGAGCATACGGAGATAGAACTCAGTCTTTAGACAACTGTCAGTTCTAATCTTGCCTAATGTCATTTACTTACTGCTTGTGCTGTTCAAACCGACTAGGCACCTGAATGGCACAAGAACTTATAGCAGCAGGCACCAGTCCCTCCTCCATCCCATCTCTTTTTAGAGTTGCCACAGAACATCTCTGTGTTCCACTCCACACCTGGTTGCCTTTGTGTGCTTGGCTATTGTTGCTGGCACTTCAGTCTGAGTTGAAGTTTTCTGTTTGGCTGGCCTCTTAATTTGACCTGAGATACAACAAGATCCATCCCTCATTTCTTACCCAGGACGAGAAGCCTAGAGTGTTTCCCCGATCCCATTTCCATAGCCGATCCTCGTTTCTGAGACCCCAATGTCAAAAGAGCCCAGCTGTTTATACAATCCTGCCAGTCCCAGAGGGGTTGTACCTGGTCATGCAAGGGCATCTTCCCTTGGCCTCATTAAATGTTGCTGGGGATCAGGGTCATGTTTTCCTCATGTGGCAGCTCCTGCGGTAACTGTGACCTGAGTATGGTGGAGGAGGAGGGGAACGGTGCTGGGCAGAACCACTGTTCAGCGTGATTGTGAACAAGGAAAGCAAAGCGCAAGGTGGTACCATTCATAATGTATATGTTACCCAGGAGAGCATTTAATTAAAAATGTGAAAGATATATATATATATATATATATAATATACATATATATAGAAAACCTTAGTAAATGGAAATACATAGCATTCCCCTAATCAGAAAAAGTCACGATTTTAAAGAGATACCAGTCCTCCCTGAACCTATATGTGAATGGACTGTACATGATTCGAATTGAGTGCCAATATTTTTGGAACTTAGTAGTTTGATAAAAACTTTCACCTGGGGAAAAGAAATGTTCTTATGCTTAAGAACAATCAAAAAAATCTTGAAATAGAAGGATAATGATAAAGGACAACATATCACAACATGTCACGAAGCTGCAATAATAAAACAGCATGGCACTAGCCCAGGCATAGGCCAATGGAAGAATGGAACATAATTCAAGAGTCCAGAAATGGACAGATCAGAATTCAGTGTCTAATAAAAGTGGAATTTCTCACTGGTGAAGGCAAGAAGGGTATATTCAAAAAATGGCATTTTGGTACAATTGTCTATTCATTCAGGAAAAAAATTAAGTTAAAGTCCAACCGTACACCAGACATAAAAATCAATTGAAATTTAATTAAAATCTAAATAGAAAAACACTAAATGTCCCATAACACAATTAGTTATCACAACAGCCCTAAAAGATAGCTATTTGATCCCAGTTTTGAAGATGTAAACACTGAGGCTCAGAGAGATCAAGTGGCTTGCCTGAGGCCACACAAGGCCATACACCAGGAGTTCACAAGATAATCATAGACACTTTGTTCTCCAAATGTCCCCATTGGGTGAATTTACCTTACATTTTTCATTTAGCCCAGCTCATCACTCTTAGCAAATAATCACCATTTCTAGCCCAGGGCAGAATCCAGGCAAAGAATCTGATGAGGGCTTAAGTTCAAAAGAAGATTCAGTTGAAGACCTCTAGTCTCACAACCTGAGTCCTCCCTAGTGAGGGTCATGCACTTTCTGAACAGAGAGAAGGCCATGGAGAAGACCGTCATGGGACGTTTGAGCTGAATCATAATTAGTGATCTTCTCCACCCCATCTCTACAAAAAACAGAAAAGTTAGCCAGGTGTGGCAGTGCGTACCTGTACTTCCAGCTACTTCGGAGGCTAAGGCAAGAGAGTTGCTTGAACCCAGTAGTGTGAGGTTGCAGTGAGTTCTGATGACACCACCAGTGCACTCTAGCCCTGAAGACAGAGTGAGATCTGGTCTCAAAAATAAATGAATAAAAATAAAAAGAATTAGTAATCTTCTGGTGCTTTAACAGCATGGCTTGGTGATGCGGTAGAGACTGTCCAGAGAAAAACTGAGCGGATGCCACCTAAAGAGATGGGCAGGGCCCTGCCTACCCACTCCATCCCGTCTTACCAGAGAGTTCCCCTAAGAAGTGGAGGCTCAGTGGTTGCACGCTCCTGCCAACCAAGTTCTAGGACTGAGAGAGGAGTTCACAGACCACAGAGGATAAGAGACTCTACATTAGGCACCCAAGGTATTCAGGGCTGTTTTAGGGTTTCCTAAAACAGGAGGACATAGGGAGGCACAGGGAGTGTTAACCTCAACTGCCTTCCATTCACCTCAAGTTTCATCCCATTCTCCATTGCCTCTCATTTCCTATGGCATCCTCCAAGTCTAAGTCTAAGGCTCCTCCCAGTCCCTCCCAATTGCCTGTTTCTCATAGTCCTCCTTCTCTTCTGATTACCCCCAAGCTCATGTCTGTCTGCCCCCAACACCCACTTGGCCCCGGTCACTGCCCTATGCTTCACATTCTCAACATTCCCCCCATATCTCTTCCATCCCCTGCCCAATTCACAGAGCAGAAAGCGCCTTTGGGAAGGATGTGTATGAGTTTTCTAGGCAGAAGAATATGAAATGAAATTCCAGGCAAAACTGACATGCAAATAGAAAAACTTTCAGTGGCCTGAATGAGGTGTGCCTTGGCATGGGCTGATGATGGTGGAAGCTTGAGAGGTGAACACCAGCCAAATTGTGAAGGATCCAGTATTTTACACTAAAAGAAGTTGGACTTAGCCAGATAGGAAATGGATATTCATTGAAAAGAAGGTTCTGGAAGGCATTATTCTTCCTCTCTACTGGATTTATAAGATACCATGGAAATTCATACCAATGGCCTCCTGTCTTGAAAACCCTGAAGATGTTAGGAGTCCAAGCACCTCAACTGCAGATTACTTCAGGTGATATTGCTTATGTGAACAGAAATGCATAACACTGGTTCTACCTAGTAATCTCTATTTCTGTAGCAAATCCAGGGAGCTGTTAACTATCAAGCAGTGTCTTGGATGCTCCTTTGAGATAGTCTTTCTGGCTTCAGACCTTTTCTCAAGCTCCTTCTTAATGATAATGGGGGTTTCAGCTTCTGGCTTTGCTTAGGACAACCTTACTCAGCCCAATGACAAACACTGCTCTCACACCCTGTCCACTTTGACCCCATGGACGTTTAAACTCTGCAATATATTTGCAACACATTTGAGAGCTTGGGAAACGATTTTTCTTTCTCTAAATCTCCCTCTCTCTCTCTCTCCTTTCCTTTCTCCCTCTCTCCTGCCCTTTTTCCTCTTTCTTTCTCTTTCTTGCAAAAACACGTGCGCAAAAAAAATTTTCCCATGGGAATGAGAAACCAAAAGCATCATTATTTTATTTCAGTTCATGATGGTCATAATTTTTAACTTACTAGCATAAATAATCAACAGCTAGAACTGCACACAACACACCTAGTTATTGACTATGAATTGACAGAAGAATCAAATTTTACTTAAAAAAAATTTAGATCTGAAAATTTTGACCCAGAAAAAAATAGACTTGATAGAAATAATGACTATTACACAAAGTAGAAGCCAAGGATCAATAAAATTTGATATGGACAATACCCGATCGATACATCAAATTTTGTTTCAAATTTTAAATGGAAAAGAATTGATCCAAATGAAAATAATTTCAGTAGCGTTAACATTTTGGGAAATGGTCTAACTGTGCTATGTAGAAAATTGATCAAGGGATTAAATTGGCTTAATGGAATTCACCCCAGGAAACATTTTCTGGATAGAAAGTCTACCTAAGTTGATATAACTCTAATTAAAAGTCTTTAATTCAAAATGTTCTCAGGGTCAAAAGAGCAGGAGCAATTGTCCTCAAAGTCAAAGCAGAAGGGTTAAAATGGTGAGGTCAAAAAGCCCTGTGGCATAGCAACAGGTTTAAGTGGACACCATGCAGGGTAGGTCACTTCAGTTTGCATCAAAGTAGAGCTTTTTATCATCTCAGAAAAAGAAAACAACAACAATAAAACCCCAAAACTATGACTGTGTAGAAGTGAACCAGTCACACAGGGACACATGAGCGTCCTGAAACATTAGTGGGAACAGAAAATAATGTGTGAACATGGAGAACAGCATTCACAAAATGAAAATAACAATAGAACCTATTCTCAGGATATTCCGAGGATCATATGAGATACTCCCTAAAGTACACTTAGCACCTGACATAGTAAGAGCACAACAAATGTTATTTATGTCATCGTGTTGTAGTGTTTGAGAGGACAAACAAAAGATTTTCATGTTAATCATAAAACTGGGTGAAACTTAGGGAAAGTTCTTATACTTGCAGCCCTCTTCTGGAATCAACTCCTACCTGCTCCTACTCCCTGTTTCCCAGTGCAGGCACTGGTGTACACACACACACACACACATACACACACACACACACACACACCCCCTCACCCTCTTCACAACGAAGTTTGCAGAGGTCTGCCCTGGTGCCTTTGTTCTGGCTCTTCCTCTGTCTGGATTGCTCTCTCTTTCATCCTCACCTGGAAAATGTTGATGTGGTCCTCACAACCCAGATTAATGTTATTTCCTCTATAAATTTTCTATTGGCTCTTCTCCTACACTCCTAGAACTTTTTATTCATATTTTATCAACTCATATTATAAAAGTTGGCTGTTATTTCCCTGAATAAACTGAGTGTTCCTTGAGGACCTTTCTTTCTTTCAGTCCTCGGTTCCTGGCACCCAGTAGATGCTCAGCAAATGTCTTTTGGGGACAGACTTACCAATGATACCCAATTTAGGCTCAATCTTCCCATTCATTACTGCAATCTGGCTTATTTTGCAAAGAGAATTAGATTGTATTGCCTTTGAATAGAAACATTTCTGGCTAGTAATAGATGTTCTGATAAAGTGCCAAATTAATGCTTAGAAAAAGGTTCTGGAACATTCCACAGAGCTGTACAAACTTTTAACTGCAAAGGTTAGGGACTGTTGGGTTTGCAAGAAGCTTTCCTAAACAGCAGAGATCTCTTTACTGACATAATCAAGGAGATATAGGGATTATCCCTCAACAGCCCAGAAACCCTGGGGAGTTCTATCACCTTGCCTTCTAGAATGATTTGATACCAGGAGATACATTCCATCCCAATTTACCATTGTAGCAGGACAACTTACTGAGATATTAATGTGTTGAAAAATTAAGAGAGTAAGAATGCATTTGTGCTTTGGAATCTGAACTTCTCCTTCTCTTAGACTAAGAAAGTAGCCAGGCTTTTGTTTTCTCTTTCTTCAAAGTGTTTGCAAAGTAGAAGGTCAAAGTTCCTGAAGGTTAATATCTCTCCTTGGCTTTTATGAAAACTTAAGACAACTGAAAAGATGCTGCTCTGGAGGAGGATGGGAGATTGGTGAGTGCCCAAAGGTGAGTAAAAGGAGGAAACATTGAGAGGAAAGAGATTCCACCACAAAAAGAAAGAGACAGAACCCTCCGTAGTAGGGTTATTAACCCACACCCTAACCCTGAAAGGTTTGGCAGGACTTTTGGGGAAAGGGCTGTGCAGGGCTTCCAGGGAAGCTGGGCCTTCAGCACACCCAGACTTTCAACCCCTAGTGAAAATTTTCATGCCTATACACAGAATGAAAGCTGAGCTTCCTCATTTCAAGGTACCAAGTGGACTTATTACAGATAAGGAGTACAGATTAAGACTAGAAGGCACCTACCCAAATATTTTCTTCCACCCAAAACCCCATACCTCCAAGGTGGGCTGCAAGAGTTGAGTGACCCCCACTAAAGATAATACAGGCAGGTTGCTGATTCAGTGTGGAATTTAATAAAAAAGAGGAATGATATTTCTTGCATATCGTACAGGGTGATTGTGAATTCATAGCTACATGATCAGAATAATTTGATGGAGAACATAAGGACATGGCCACTTATCTTGAAGGTCCATGCTATGTACCTTGAAGGTACATCAGAACATATTCTACCTGACGAGATTGCCCTTGCAGCTCCTCAAGGGCTCTGCAAACATGTCTTTGTTTCCTCACGGCCCAGAAGCTGTTGGGTCAACGTTGAGCTTATCTGAGTGTGTTGCCGCTGGACCCAGATCAAACTGCTCATGTTCCACAATCAGCATTTAGATGTATTGAATTCATCGGTTAGTACTAATGTTTAAAATTCCAAAACTTCTGAGTGTATTTATGTTTTTAATAAATCAAAGTAGTATATTTAGTCAGTAAATATGTATCTAATGTTTATTATGGGCCAGGCACTGCGCTGGGCACTGAGGATGCTGTGAGGAACAGTTATTCCTAAATAATGCTTTTTTCTATTGTCTCTTTATGTGGGACTGTGGGTCTGGAGTTAACAGCAACCTCCCTGGGAGTCGTGCATCATTATATGTTTGCAGCAAGAAAGGCAAAGAAGGGAGGTCTGTTGGTCCAGATACCAAAGCGGTGACTTAGCAAGCTCCTGCAAGGTGGCTGACATCTGAAACCATGTTAGAGAATGAGAGAGCACCTGAGCCTATCTCAGCACGTGGCAGTACCTTCCATCTAGTTCTGTGGCCCTCAAAGCTGTTGATACATGATTAGAAGAGTCTCCTGGGGAGTTTTTGAAATATATCAGCATCCAGGACCCACCTCTGACCAATCAACTCAGAATCTGGAGATTGACCAGACTTATGAATGTATTAAACAAACTTCTAGATGATTTCAAAGTACTGTGCCTGGCTCTCTCCCACTCCCCAGGGATTCTGATTTAATTCATTTGTGAGTAGCCTAGCTGGGAGTTTTAAAAGCTCTCCCAATGATTCTTTTTTTGGGACAGGGTCTTGCTCTGTCACCCAGGCTAGAGAACAGTGGTGCTATGATATAGCTCACTGCAAACTCCACCTCAGCAGGCTCAAGCCACCCTGTTGGCGCAGCCTCCCAAGTACCTGGGACTACAGTCATGCGCCACAATGCCCAGCTAATTTTTAACTTTTCGTAGAGACAAGGTCTTGCTATATTGCCCAGGCTGGTCTCGAACTCCTGGCCTAAAGCAATGATTCTCCTGCCTCAGCCCCTCGAAGTGCTGGGATTATAGGCATGAGCCACCACACTCAGCCTCCCAATAATTCTAATCATCAATTTGGTGACTATTGAACTAACATGTGGTGCCTGCCCCAAAAGTATCATCTGGGAGCTTATTAGAAATGCAAATTCTCAAGCCCACCCAGATATACCGAATCAGAAACCCTGGGGTGGAGCCCACCCAGCCTTAAAACAACAGCATAATACATATTCTTTTTTAATGCTCATGGAACATATACTGAGATAGAACATATCCTAAGCCAATAAACAAACAACACATTTAAAAGAATTGAAATAGTACAGAGTGTGTTCTCCAACCAAGATGGAATCAAACTAGAAACCTACATAATGCTGGAAGTTCTAGCCAGTACAATGAGCAAGGAAAGGAAATAAAAGCCATACAGTTTGGAATGGAGGAAATACAACGATCCCTATTTTCAGCTGGCATGATTTTCTACATAGAACATCTCAAGGAATCTACAAACGAACAAAACTCCTAGAACTAATAAGTAAGCAGCAAGGTCGCAGGATACAAGATAAACATCCAAAAATCAATTATAATTCTACAAACTACCAATGAACATGTGGGCACTGAGATTAAAACAATACCATTTATAGTCACTCAAAAACTGAAATACTTAGTGTAAATCTAACAGAACATGTAGAGGTCTTGTATGCTGAAAACTACATGATGTTAATGAAAGAAACCAAAGATTTAAATAAATGCAGAGACATGTTATGTTCATCAATTGAAAGCCTCGATATAGTAAAGTTGTCAATTCTCAAATTGACAAGCTTATCACAGTTTCTATCAAAATCCCAGCAAGATATTTTGTAGACATAGACAAGATTATTCTAAAATTTCTATAGAAAGACAAAGGAACAAATTTGTAATATAAAAGTAAATTGAGAGGAATCACTATCTAATTTGAAGACCTATTACATAGCTATAGTAATCAAGACTGTAAGGTATTGGATGAATTAGGAAAGAAACTTTAAAAAAGTTCTAATTTAGACATTAGGAACTTTAAACAATTCTAATTTGTCACAGATGGATATTTTGTAAAATACAATAAAAATGTTTTGAAAATGAAAAAACAGACACACAAAACATTCTGTTTTTTTTTTTTAAATGTTCAATTACTCAGTCAAAATTACTCAAACATTTCTAAATGCCCACTCTCACTCTCTGCATTTTGCTGTGGATTATGGCACTAGTTCCTGAAGCAACTTTGAGTGGCACCACTCTGGGCGAGGACAAGATTGTTAAGCAGGGGTGTAAAATGCTGTTCTAGAGTGTGCTAAGACAGAGGTTCTCACGGTGTGGAGCACTGATCCCGGGGGGTCCCTGTGACCCTTTAAGTGGGTTTGCAAGGTCAAAAAAATTCTACAGTAAAACCACAACCATTTCATAATAAAACTGGCACTTAGCATGAATCAAGGCAGTGGCACCAAACTGTTTCAGTATTCACCGTGTTCTTCATTGCTACATACTTGCATTAGAAAGAACGCCAGTTTCCCTTATAAATGTCCTTGATGTAGCAGTAAAAATTATTAATTTTATTAAAGCCTGAGCCTTGAGTATAAGCCTTTTTATTATTCTGTGTGATGAAATGGGATATATGCAGAACTTGTACTGCCAACCAAAGTACAATGGTTGGCTGTCTTGAGAAAAAGCACTTAGGCAATTGAGTCACAAGCTCGGAGATTTTTCAAAATGTAAAATGATGCCGCTCTTTTCACTAAATTTTTGTTTTGGAAAATATGGTTATGTTTAATGATCTAGTTGCTTTTTTAAATGACACACCATTTTTACTTGAAAGAATGACTGACAAACTATGGTTGTTCAGACACAGGTGTTCGGCAGACATTTTCTTGGGAATGAAAGAAAAGAGCCTATTGCTTTAAGGAAAGCAACTAGCAGTATGTGTTTGTTGCAGATGATAAAGTTAACCTTCCAGGCAAACATTAGAGTTCTGAAAAACTTGTATATGCTACTGGAAGCTTAACAGCTTCCCAATTTTCAGAGACCTTTCTGATGAGATTAGAGATATTAATTGCTGTGATTTTAAAATTTTGTTGACTAAAATGTGTCACCATTTGAAAGATCTGTATAACTCGGTGAAACAATATTTTTTTTCAAATGACCAACAAACAATGTTGCAAAATCATGCAGGTAAAAGGTCCCTCAAACTGTAAGATAGAATATATTTAAATGCAGCAGAGTATGAAAAGTTTATTGATAGGATTTCCTATTCTACATTACGAATAACATTTGAGAAAATAAGTACTTGTCAAGTTCTGGTGTAGTTTCAAAGAAGAATATCCACAATCATCTGAAAACATTATTACAATACTCTTCTCTTTTCAATCACACATCTGTGTGAGGCTGAATTTCCTTCATTTACTTCAACCAAAACAACGCATCAAACAGACTGAATGGAGAAGCACATAAGAGAGCCCGGGTCTTTTCTATTGAGTTATATGTTTAAAAGATTTGCAAAAATATAGAAAACAATACCTCTCTTCTTGCTGAATTTCTTTTGGATCAAAACATTCTATTTCTTTATTTTTAAAATTATTTTATTATCCATAAAGATGTTTATATATATCCATGCAATGAGATATTATTTTTAAATAAACAAATAGAGAAAATTTTAACGTTTTCTGCTTTCATTTCAAAATGGTACAATTTGCCAGTACCTAACAGACAGACTTTCTTTAAGGTTATAAAGGGAGCCCGAGATCAAAATTTGAGAACCACTGGTCTGGACTATGCTGCTGTCCACCAGGCCACGAGAAGCAGATGGCACGGCTAAAACTATGGAAGCAGCCCGGATCCCTGACATGTAGGAGAGCAAAACAGAAGAGCTACCCAACCACACTGGATTGTTGTGTAAACCTGAAACTTGGAGTTGTACTGAGCTGGCCCTGCCTGCCTACCACAGCTTGGTTACCAGGTGTGTGTGGGGGGCAGGTAGGGGGAGGAGAGGGAGAAGTCTCAGAAGTTGGGTTTTGGTCACTGGGGAAATGGTGAAGTAATTTACAAGATTGGTAACTCAGAGCGCCTAGCAGAAATGTTGTGCATTTTGAAGGGAAAAGACATGGTGAGTTCCATTTTGAACATTTGAGTGTGAGTTGCCTGTGGGCCAGCCAGACAGAAATTAATAACAAGTACTTATGTGACTCTTAATATGCGCTATGTATTATTTTAGGCACCAAACATCCTAACTCATTTAATATACAAAACAACCTTATGAAGAAGTTATTCTTATTATGGTCATGCTTTATGGACAGGGAAACTGAGACAGGGGAATGGCTTATCCAGAGATCACCAGCCAGTGAGTGACAGACTCAGAACTGAGACCCACGCACTTGGGCTCCAGAGTCTATGCTTTGAGTCACTGACTTATTTTACCTCTTGATGCTCAATTGCAGGTTAATAGTCTGAGTCTAAGATTCAAAGAGAGCTTTGGATTGTTGTAGGCACTACATCGTATATTTGTAAATTCCATCAGAAATTCATTTATCTCAGTAAGGGTAATAATTTTTCATGTGTCTGGCCACATGAAAGGCCCAGGGTTAAGCAAACTCCACTGAACTGTTCTGGTGTGATGGCTCGTCTAAAGGTGTGGCAGCTCCTCTTAGGTAGAGAATCCAAGCCTGGCTATCGCACGGCCAGCTCAGAGAGCCATCACCTTTAAAACCAACAGAGGAAGATCTGTGAAAAGATAGTGAGTAGCCACGAGGGATTTCCAAAAGAACAGCAAGAATTTGCCTTGCCTGAGCTGGCTTCGAGACTCCAGTCTAGATGACCGGAGTGAAGGGCATTGCACGACTGCAGGGGGCGTCACTCACACTGAGTTCTATTTCAATGGTGTACTCTGGAGTTGCTTTGTGTATGGCAGACTTCATCGTCACCCATTTAGCACCAGCTTCCCATTTTTCTGTGGACTGCTTTTTGAGTCGCTATGCCAACAGTTGTCATTGCTTCTTGTACTAACTTGGTAAGGTCCTCAATTCTGTTCCTACCACGTCAAACAGGATTTGGAATCTAACTTATCTCACATCACAGTGTTTGGGCATTGCCACTCCTACTGGCTGCTGCTGGCTCCCAGTGCAGGTGCCTGACTCAGTATCTAAGAGGCGTAGAGTGAGGGAGCAAAGGAAACGCTCAGGTTCTGGGTGAGGTTTCTGCAGGTAGCCAGGAGGGAAGGGCCCTAATGGACACTACCTTCTCAGTTTAGGGACCTTATGTAGGAAGTAAAAAGAATGTCCCCAGGAATTTAGTGTAACCTCAAGCTCCCACCAACCCCATCCTGAGAAGCCTCTGTTGTAGCCGGGATGAAATCCACGAGAGACTTATTTCAAGATGCACTTCAGTGTCCTTGATTTATGGCCTAATTCAACCAAAGATGGTCAGCTTGGTCAAAGTTAGCGTAAAATGGACATAAAATTCCAGATGTAAAATGCCAGCACATCCCATTGCCACAAACACTTTATTTCTTTTGGGTTCACATTGGTAGGTGTAGCATGCTCCTATGTTCCAGACCCTTTCGTAGCAATGTTTTGAAGTACAGATTTACACCATATTCCAAATGTCAACCGCCTGAGTATTCCTAGGATCTCTGGCATATGGGGTTCATCTTGAATTTTGAAATTTAGATAAAATTGGCATTCGCTTTGTAAATCTCAGAGTCCCAGTAGGAAAGGGATGGCATCCTGTATTTACAGAGGTGTGGCCAGGATTAAGGAGCCCACAGGAGTTGGTGAGGCACGTGGGAGTAACACCAGTGGGGAGCCCTTACCACCTGGGAGGGAGTGGAGGGACAAGCAGTGCACGGAACCCGAAAGCGCCATGGAGGTAGACATGGGCCAGCCAGCCAGGAGTGGCAGCAGCAGGTGGGCCAGACCAGGGCTCAGCTGGGGGCCAGTAGCAAATGCCCCACCCCGAGCTCTCACTGCTTGCCCCACTGCTGCTCCCATTTGTGAGTCAATCTGTTGAGGTTATTACTCTCCTGGTGCACAGAGCAGAGCAGTGTAGAGTGTGGAATGGAACCGGCACAAACTGCAGTTGTGCAGCAGAAAACTCGATTTTTCCGGAAGTTCTTAGGGAACTTAGGCTGGAAGCAGGGAGGGAGGCCCAGAAGAAACTGGGTTATAGACCATAACAAACACCCGCTACATCTTACAGCGGCTGGAACTAACACACATCTATTGCCACCATGTAAGCAGCAAAGGGTGAGGGGTCAGCTCCACAGGGTCACTCAGGGGCCCAAGCTAACAGTGATCTATCCTCCTGCAGGCTCCAAAGGGAACATAAAGCCCTCTCAGTGCTAAGGATGGGAGAGAGTCGTGCATGTGCTTTTCCCTGCTTCCCCTTGGAACTGGCACACATCGTCTCTGTTCATATTTTAGTGGTCAGCTCTTATTTTCTAGCTTAAGTTCCCTACCCTGCTGGAAATCCCTTCCCCTATCCTTGATTTCTCCTCTCCCTCACTGGCTGACTTAATGCTAAATTCCTGCTCATTTTGTATACAAAGCAGTTTAGGTATCTCGTTTTCTTACCCCGGACTAACCTGGCTTTGTCTAGGAATGTCTCATTTCATAAGCAAACAATATCTATAAATGTATATTCTCATGAAAAGATAAGTCAGTTCACTTCTTGAGAGGAATTCTGAGGTTAACTTAAAAATAAAAAACCATGCACATTTTTTCCCCTGACATACAATTTCTCCACTTAAAAAAAAATGACAACATCAAGAATCAGAGAGGGGGAGTGATTTACTCCTGATTACACCAGATTTGACTGATTTTCTGACTCTATGTCCGCAAGTCTTTCCTTTATCCTACACACCACTTGTCTCTATATATTTTCTTGGAAAAACCACTCTTCCATTTACACGGCCTTTCTTTAATTTTGTGCAGTTCAGCTCTGCATATAAAGAAGCCAACAACTTGGTAAGAATCATTAATTTTCAGATGCTTTTATTTCAGTGACTCCAAAGATAATTGCTAAAAATAGGTGTATTCCCTGCAAGATGCAGTTAAAATCAACTCATTTTGCGGTCAGGCTTCCCAAAGGCACCAAGGCTGTGTTCAGAATGCAAGTGCTTTAGCATCCATGACAAATTTCTCCCACAAACGGGCATGCAGTAAATAATCATGTTTCAGACGCAGCCTTTGGTGCTCAGAGTTAGAAGCAGGAGGGGACATGTGCCCAGAGATGTCCAGCAAGGCCTGGATCTTCCCAAGAGGGGAACATTATTATTATTATTATTTTGTAGTGGATGTATTTGGTGTACTCCCCTCCACACTCTTGGCCCACCTCTACTTTCAGCTTCAGCCACGGAGGACAGTTCTCATGAACCGGCAATATTCTGTCTCAAGCACCTGCAACTGTCTCCACTCATATACCTCAGGGTATCTTGTGAAGCCACAGGACAACGTGGGAGAGCAGGGAAGTTAGCCAACTCCAAGGTGACTCACAGTGGATAGGGGATGGGAATCAGTGCACAAAGACCCCAGCCTCCTTTCTTTCAGAAAGGCAATTCTGAGATGCAATTACCATTCCTCAGAGTCACCAGCAGGACTGAGCCCTACTGCCCACGGCATTAATCAGCTCAAAATACTCTTTAGTGACTGCTATACCTTCCCTGCTTCATAGTCACCACCCTGTTACTGTTGCTTCAAGGGATTACTTCCCAAATACCTAAGCCTTCAGACACTGCTTTTGGGGAAACTTTTTTTTTTCCCCAAAGACAGGATCTTACTCTGTTGCCCAGGCTGAAGTGCAGTGGTATGATCATAGCTCACTGTAGCCTCCAACTCCTGGGCTTAAGTGATCCTCCCACCTCAGCCTCCTGAGTAACTGGGACTACAGGAGTGCACCACTATGCCCTATTAATTTTTTTGTACATATGGGATCTTGCTATGTTGCCCAGGCTGGTCTCAAACTCCTGGCATCAAGTGATCTTTCCACCTAGGCCTCCCAAAGTACTGGGATTATAGGCTTGAGCCACAGTGCCCAGCTGGGAAACCAAAATTAAGATACTAGATGATCTCTCGTGTGTCCAATGTTTGGAGTGCTAAGCATTGATATGTGGAATTCCAGTATATTTCATTCTCCCCTTATCTGGTTTCTCATCCAGGGTTAAGGGATTATAAAGGTCAAGTTCTGGTGAAGTTAAGAAAATAGGTGGTAGAAAGAGATTTTACATTTAGAGAAGCTTGAGGAATTAAAATGTAGGAAAGACAAGATTTGCGGTGAAAGCACATGACTGTGGTCATCATTTCATTTGAATTCTGGAGCAAATGCTGGTAGTAGCAGTAGTGGGACTTTGCCAACCATAGGAATTATGAAACATTTTTAAATCTTTTCCAGTTGTATGAGGTTAAAAATAATGGTATTGTATTAATTCATATTTCTTTAACTCTAGGTGGTATAGAGCATTTTTTTCTTATATTACTTATTTTTTTCTGTATCCTGGATATTCCACAAATTACTTAATGATCACTTTGATGATATTTAGATCAAACTCCCTTTTTAATTCTAAGAAATGCTACAATATGCATATAAAAATCCAATCTTCTTTACAGAACTGCAAATTGAAAGAAGAATATTTTTTCTATGTATCTTTGTTGTAAACATTGAAATGTTTGGTAATATCCCATGCATACAGTTTTTGTAGGGAAATTGGCACTAAGATTGACAGTGCAAATTGGCACACTGTTTTGAAGGGCACTTGAACAATTTCTATCAACACTTAAAATATGCATATCTATTGTTGCAGCATTTCAAGAGAGTTTGTCCTGAAAATATGCTTACATGAAGTCCCAACTATTATGCTCTATTGCGTGTACGTGCGTGTGCCTGTGTGTGCATGCATGCTAGTCTATGCACAAAGACTAGATTAGCCAAGATGGAGAAGTAATAATGGCTTCTGGCTCCTTCCTGAATTTTAATTCTAAAGATGATGCAGAAGAGAAGTAGAAGTTCATGGATTTTAGATCCTAACTAAAACAATGGAAATCATTTGGAGAGGGCACCAGTGGTGGAGTTTCAGTATGAAAGAGAGAGAGAGGCCCAGGTGCTGCAGATGACAGAGTGTGTTGGACCCTCTCTTTGCCATTGCAGGGCAGGAGAACAGCACTTCAGCTGAGCGCTGGTCTGAGACAGTTGGAGTAATAGCAAGGCCAGGTGGGAGCTCTGTGGGATGGGGAGCTCTGATGACAAGATCAGCAGGTAAGCTGGCTGGCCCCTAGGCAATGCCCACAGAGGACGATAGCCCACGGAGAGCAGCATGCTCCACAGCCTAGTAGCTAATCCATTTGCAGAAGGGGACGGGGAGGGGGCCGTGCCATCTTTACTCACAGCACTTTTCACACCCAATGTGGGGGTTTTATCCTCATACCAACCAACTCTCTGGACGCCAACTGGGTGTCCAACAATTCAATTCAATTCGATTCTTTCACTCTCTGGAGTTAGTGTCAGATGCCACAAATTAAAGGGCTCAGTCCTCCAAGACTGTCTGCACTTCAGATGCCAATCCCACACTTTTCACCACCATCTTGAGAATCATCGCTGCACATCTGTACAGACCTCCTGTATTTCTGACTGCTTATAAATTGAGTGTTCCCAAGACCCCCTCCTCAGCCTCAATAAGTTGTTAGGGTGGCTCACAGAACTCAAGAACACTTTACTTGTACTTACTGGTTTATGATTAAGGATGCAACTCAGGAACCACCAAGTGCAAGAGATGCAAAGGGTAAGGCATGGGAGAAGGGTGCAGAGCTTTCCCTGCCTCCTCTGACCCCACCCACCTGGCATCTCTGAACCCAATCACTTAGGATTTGTATGGAGTTTCCATTACATAGACATGATTAATTAGATCATTGGCTATTGGTGAGTAACTCCTCTCCCCAGAGGTCAGAGGGTAGTACTGAAAGTTCCAACCCTCTAATCACATGGATGGTTCCTTTGGCAACCAGCCCCATCCTGAAGCTATCTAGGGTTCCCTCCAAGAGTCACCTTACTAGCATAAACTCAGATTTGGTTGAAAGCAGCTTATTTACAAATAACAAAAGATGCTTCTTTCACCCCTATCACTCAGGAAATTCCTAAAGAGGTCTGTGCCAGGAACCAGGAATGAAGTCCAAATACGTATTTCTTATTATATCACAACATCACAGGGGCAAAAAAGGAAGTGATTGTGTCCAAATTGTTGTGCCAGGCTCTCTGACCCGAAGGTCCTACCCACAACCCAATTTACCAAGAGAAGAACAAACCATATTTTGCCACCAACTTCATCTGTTCTCCTCCTTTACTCATTGTAGCTGAGGTATCCAAAGGAATATGAGTTCATAGAAAAAAAATGCCAAATTAAAAAGATGCCAAATTAAATAATCTATGCCACCAGAAGTAGAAATAATGGATTAGACAATTTCAAAAAAAAATTAAAAGAAGAGAAACAGATATCCTGAGAAAAATAAGATCTTAGGAGCATAGAATAGGAACAAGAGATTTTGAACAACTATTTGGAGATTTGGGGCATGCAAAATACATTGTGGAAATGCAAAATATATTGTTAATGGATAAGTTGGGCAGCAGAATGAAAACAGCCAAAGAACAAATTGGTGAACTGAAAGATTCAGTCAATGAACTCTCCCAGAAAGCATTTGGGAGTGATAAATCTTTGAAATAAAAGAGAAAGGTTAAGAATTAGAATTCCAGTAGGAGCCTCAGAAGGAGAAAAAGAATAAATGGAGAGAAAGCAGTAATTTGCCAGAATTAAAATGGGAGCCAGCGTTTAGGCCAGCAGTTAGAATCCTCAGAGCCCCAGGTTCCTGGGCCGTCACCAGAAGCTCTAATTCAGAGTGGCATTCCAAGCCACAAGGGGATTCCTGAGTATATTCAAACATGGTAATTTATTATTATTTATTTACAATAAACAGATTGTCTTTTGACCTTTCTATTCCTACAGGGCTAGTTCAGAGCTATTGTTGTAATAGTTTCCAGCACAGAGGAAGAATGCAAAATGTGTAGAAATTTCCAACTCAATGCCCCCAGGTCAGATTCTGATGGATAAAAGCATGCAAATGAGACACAAGACCCTTGCTAAGCACTATTCCCCTGGATGGCCCTGTTCAGACACCCAGCATCTGGGCAGCAGCTGCAAATTTTAGCCTTTTGGTTCTCCTAGTGCAATTTCCTTCTGAAGTTCTTTTCTTTTTTTTTCTTAATCTGCTTTCTTGGCTCATCTCAATTTTTGCCATATTCCTTTTTCTTTTTTCTTATTACCTCTCTTACTTCTCCTTTCCATATTCTTCTTTTCCATCACTGCCACTCTTTCCCCTTCTTCAATATTTCCAAATGCCTTCATTGATTCATCCTCCCATTCATCTATTCAGCAATTATTTTGAGCACCTGCCATGTTCCAGGCACCATAGAAGGCACTGAGGACACAGTGAACAAGACAGAATAAAGGTCCCTAAACCCATTCTAGTGAGGACAGATAATAAGTAAACAACAATAAAACATACTAATAAATGCAATAAAGATAATGTGTTAGAGAGTGATGTTGGGGTGGAAAAGGGATGCTTTAGCTGGGGTAGAGGTGTCAAGGTAAGTCTTTCTGAAAAGGAGACAGTCAAATTGAGATCTAAATGATAAGGAGTCATCATCTCTGTGCAGATCTGGTGGGAAAATATTGCAGGGAGAAGGAAAATCATGTGCAAATGCCCTGAGGTTGAAATGGTACATTTGTCTTCCTTCTTTTCCTAATAAATTCCATAATAATTGTCTACACTCTAGCAACCATGTCCTCACAATTTTAATTCCCTGTGACCTGGTTTCTGCTCCCACCACTTGCTTGAAACTGTTCTCTTGATGGCTACCACCATCTCCCTTGTAATAGTATAATACTATCCAACCATTCGTCATGGCCTCATTCTGGCTGCAGGGTACTTTCCTGCCTCTTGACTGTTATTTTGGCCATTGGTTTATTAGTGGACATGATGCAAGCAGAGGCTTGAAATGTGCTTTTGTGTTTGGGCTGTCCTTCCTACATTCCTATCATTACTGTAGGATAAAAAAAACCCCTAGGATTCCTCATCCCAGAAAAAGGAGACAAGTGCCACACACCTGAACCCAATCCAGCCTAGATCAGCCAAAACCTAGCTGATCCAGAGATGTGTGAACAGAAATTAATATAAATTTGGCATAAATGTAATTCAATACACATGAATAAATAAATATTGCTACACTAATTATTTATAGGCCTGTTTGTGAGCTCTTTGGGGCCGGGAGTATTAACACTTCTGCATAATAAGGGCCACTGATGATATCTCCAGGGAGACACTCTGATTATTTTTTAGAGTAGGTCTGGGGCTTTCCCTCAGGGGTCGCTTTAGCAGCATCAGCTTCCATGCATTGGATATGCAGGTAAGAGTCAAGGCAGGAATTCAGACTCCTGCTGAATTCCTATGGATTTCAGAGTTTGATCCTTTGAGTCTGATTTTATGGCCCTTTTCTTATTGGCATGAATTCTTATTGCACCTGTGCTTTGAGTAGCCTTCAAGGCTAGACATTCTCCCAGGCTGCTGGGTGCCCAGCACATGCTGCAGAATGACCTGAGGGTCTGCATAGTGATGAGGGGCAATTTGATGCCTACTCATCATGGAGGGTGAGATGGACAGACTCATTCCTACTTGTGGTCAGTGAAGATAATAATGCTACCTGATTTACAGGCTCCCCAGGGCACTCCCATTGTGCGTTAAAGTGTCTGTGTTGGACTTTGCTCTGTCTGAGTGTCTCTGGCCTTGAGGATTTAAAAGAGGAATTGATTCACATTGACTTTGTTGGGCAGACAAAGCTTGGGGTGATGATTCTAAAGTGAGATGTCAGCATAGAGAAAGCTGCATGAGGTGGAAATCTTTTGCTTTTCTGCCCGACATATTCTTTTTGGTTTTGGTAACAATACCCTGCCTTTTCTTTTGGAAAATAACCTTTCCCCACTGGGCATGTGGTGGTGGGCCTGTTACGATTGGTACTTGTCTTAATTTGGATCACCACAAAAGTAGACCCTAGGTAAAAGAGTTGAGTTCAGGTAGTTTATTTGGGATGTGATTTTGGAAAGCACAAGTGAGAAAGTGGGAAAAATGAGAATAGGGTGCAGTGATGAGTGGATTACCACTATGGGCAATGAAGACAAATCCTGCCTGAGGACCCTTTGAAAGAACATTTGGACATGCCTCAGAATCATTCCACTGGAGGCTGAGAATTTATCTATTGACTTCTATTTCTGTTGTTTGACAGTAGAAGAGAGATTCTGTATCTTGAGATGAAAAGCTTTTAGTATGCTGGCAACTTTCCACAAGAATCACAGGCAAAGTGAGGTGAGCCAAGGAGATACGGTATAACAACAGCATCTTCTTGGTACCACTTCCTACTCTGGCCAAATGGTGGACACAAGTTCTAGTCCGGTCCAATCAGATGTCCTCTTTCTGGAATCTTGAGAAGAATAACACAAATGACTAGAAATGATGAGAAATGACTGGAATCTTCCTGAGATACGATCGAGAGGTAAAGATTGGTCACAAGTTCTTGCCACCCAGATGCTAGAGTGACCCCAATTGACATCCCTTTGGTTGTTCAATTTTTCCTTCAATTCTCCGAGCTTCCTCATAAATTCCTCCCATAAATTCCTTTTTTATTAAATTAGCTAGGGCTGATTTCTGTGGCATGCATATAAAACACACTGGTAGATTTCCTGAGTGTCTTAGTCCATTTTCTGTTGCTATGTAATTTATAAAGAAAAGAATTTTATTTCTTACTGTTTTGGAGGCTGGGAAGTCCAAGGTCAAAGAACTGCATAGGTAATGGCTTTCTTGCTGGTAGGACTCTCTGCAAATTCCTGAGGTGGTGCAGGGCATCAAACAGTGAAGGGCCTCACAGGAGACCACCAAGATGGCTTTTATAACAGATCCACTCTCATGATAACTATCCCACTTTCTCAATAACATTTAGGAAGCCACAGACCTCATGATTCAATATCCTCCAAAAGGCCCCACCTCTCAACACTGCTGCATTGGAGTTCAAGTTTCTAAAACATGAATTCTGGGGGACACATCCAAGTCATAGCTCTGGGTCTACTTCATAGGAAGCTATCAGAAGAAGAGGCCTTTCATATGGCTAGAAATGAAAATGGCAAGCTTTGAATTCTCAGCAGGAAATCAGGGCATGCAATAATCTTTGCTTGAATTTGCTGAAGATCTCAAGACTCAGCCCTTATCCTTTGTTTACACTTCAACTAGCTCACTTTTCCTCATTCACCCTACTTATCATCCTGAGCTAATCACAAATCTCTGGTACTGCTTTTGGATAGACATCATATAATATAGTATGGTATAACATAATACAGTATAACATAGCAGCTAAGAACATGGATGCCAGAGCCAGACTATCTGGGTTCAAATCTCAGCTCTGCCATTTTCTGGCTTTGTGGTCCCCAGGGAGCCAGTTAATCCCTACAACTCAGTTTCTTTAACTGTAAATGCAAATAATAACAGTGCCTATATATTATAGAGTTGTTGTGAAGATTAAATGAGCTGACACAGTGCCTGTCACATGCCAGGTACTATGTAAATATTAGCTATTATCATGCCTAAAACACTGCTCCACGTAGAGATTGGCCTACAGGTCCCTGTGAGCTTTGGATTATGAACTGTGCTTCCTCAATCTTGTGAAAAGCACAGTTTGCAAGTTCATGGCCCTCTCTTGGGCCTCAATCAGTGTTTGCATGAGAGGGAAGGAAAAAGTATATTCCAAAATCACCTACTATGTGCCAGGCATCATGAACAATTATCTCTTTGAAGATCTTAACAACATTCCTGAGACACAGATACTATTATTGCCATTTTACATGTGGGAGAGCTCAAGCTCAGAGAGGTCGGGTCACTCAGCTAGTAAGAGGCATAATTCTCATCCTCCTAGGTCTGTCTTGTTGCAAAGCCTGTGCTATATTCACTGTGTTTTAACACATTGCTTCTCCAAAGTCCCCAAATGAGTAACCTTTTCTTTGTCCACTAGCCTTGAACAGCTATGATCCTACCTGTTACGTTCCAAAGCTGTGGTTTTGGCATCAGGGATGCTGAGTACATTCTTGAGCAGAAGTAAGTCTGTAAGCCCTTATTCCCACTCTTTTTGCTTTGTCACTCATTTATGAAGCTTTTTCTTTTCTCAGTCTGTGTAGAAAGTTGAGCCCAACACCCCGTAAGGACAGTCTGGCATCTGACTTGGAGGTGATGAAGGAGGGAGTGTGTATGGTGGTTAAGCCACAGAGTATGGAGGTTAAGTGCAGTACTGGTGCTGTGTGGGATGACCTACCTTCAAATCATGCCTCGTGTGTTCCTTGATGTGCTTCTTTGGGCAGGTATAATTTTTCCAAGCTCCAGTTTCTTCATCTGTAAAATAGAGATGGAAATGATAATAGTTAACTCTAAGAGTGTTTGTACAAGTTATGGAAAATAAATATTGGAAGAAAAATGTTTGAAACATTTTTTTTAAACCTTAGATAGGGGTGACTTTCCAATCAAATAGGACTATAAACCCAGAACCCATGAAGAAAACGACACATGACTACATTAAAAATAACAGACATATGGCAAAACAAAATCAAAACATGTTGCACACCATAAATATATACAATTTTATTGAACTAAAAAATAAAAATAATCATTGAAAACAAAACCAAAAGTCAAACTGGGGGATATTTTTGGTAATATGTATGCCAGAAAAATGATTAGTATTTCCAATATGCAAAGACCTCTCATAAACTGAGAAGAAATAGATAAATAGCCCAATAAAAAAATAGGCAAAGGTGAGGAGTGAACCCCTTACTAAGAGGATACCCACGTGGTCAAAGGCATCCAAAAGAATGCTCAGGGAAATGCAAATTAAAGCTAAAATAGATGCCAGTTTTAATCCATTAGACTGAAAAAAATAAAGCTAAAAAAGAGAAGCTATCTCAAGCTGCCAAAAATACAAAGAAAAAAACTTTCAAATATTGCTAGTGGGAATTTGAAATGTGTCAAGTAAAAAAACTTAAATATCTGTTAAAAATAAACTATACACACTTTTTATCTACCAACTCTACATTTAACAATCAGCTTATGTAAATAAGAGCATCTCTATATTAGGGTATGTGTTCAAGGATGTTTCTTTGAGGGAAAATTGGAAACCTGCCTGAATGTTCATCAACATAAGACAGGTTCAATAAATTGTTCTGTACCCTCTATGGAATGTAGGGCAGTCATTTAAAAGAATAAGTATAAACAAACCGTGGTACAGCCATACAATGGGACATTACTCGGCAATAAAAATTAGTGAACTATTGATACACACAGCAATTTGGATGAATCTCAAAGGTATTATGCTGAATGGAGGAGCCACTCTCAAATATACTGTGTGGTTCCATTTAAACTATATTATTGAAATGACAAAACTATAATGTTGAAGAACAGATAAGTGGTTGCCAGGGGTCAGCGATGGAAGGAGGGTATGAACACAAAGGAGTATGAAAGAACATTTTGTGGGGTTGGAAATGTTGTATATCCTTATTATAGGGGTGATTGCATGAATGCAGACATTGCTGAAATTTCTAGAACTGTATGCTCCCCAAAAGGTTGATTTTACTGTGTATTTATAGAATAACAAGTTTAACAATATCAAAAATGTTATATTTATGTCTACTGATTTGGAGGGAATGCTGTCATAATTGAGGAAGAAAAAAGTTGTAAAACATTTTTTACAATATAGTATAAGTGTATACTATGATCCTATTTTTGTAAAACCAAATAAACCTTTCTACATATGATTATATGTGTTTTTATGAATATGAGAAAGTAGGAAAACAGACACCAGGTTGTTGATGTTGGTAATCTCACGAAGGCCGGAATGCAAGGAGGGCATTAAGAGGCATTTCTTAGCACATCTTTGCATTATTTCAATGCTTATATTGAGTAAATACTACATTTTTAATTAAGTCAAGTGAACCAGACAAAATTAAACAAATTAGTAGAAGAAAACCAGAAAAGAGGAGAGTAGGAAAGAAGAAATGTCCAACAGAACTGGTTGGCAGAAAAATGATCTTTGGGGTTTAGGGTCAGGAGGCCTGTGAGGTACCCATTAAAGTGCTCAATCTGAAAAATCAGTTGCTGGAATTGAAAGTGTTCTGGACCTGGGGCCAGGGGCAAGCAGTTATTCAAGGGTTAGACTTGAGGGCTCATTTCTAGAGCCCAAGCCCGCTTCTTTGACTCCTTTGTTTCTTTCATCTGTTTATCTATGCATCCCGGTATCCATCACCCATCCACCATTTGTTAAATGCCTATCGTATGTTAAAAACTTATGCTCTCTGTAGCTGCTGCTTTTCACTCTGGAGCTTGGTAGCACAGGAATAATTACTCAAAACACATAGCTTTTATAGAGAAGGGGAAAGACCAAAGTCTGAAAGAGAAAATGGCTTCCTTAGCTAAGTTCCTCCCCGTATTTATTTCCATGGACATGTGCAAAAGATCAGGGCCTTTTGCTAATTTAACAACTTCCATACAGGTCAGCTGAAAACACAGCAAACAAGCAGCTTCGGGCAGTTGTTTTCACCTGTCCATTCACCCTGCTCACGTTCTTTCCATCCAGCCATCCATCCTTTCTTCTAGGTTCAGCTCCCACATGTCCCCCTTTTTGTTTAAAATTAGAGATGAAGCCCGAGTAGGAGCAACTGGCAGATCTGTCCTAGAAAGAGACAAAGTGACAAGACCAAGCACCAGCGGTTGATGATGTAGACATTTTTGGGTGGTCATAGGAATGCACCATGTTGTATTGTGTAAGTTGGTAACACACACAGGAGTATCAGAGGAATGATAAGCTAACTGACTCTGATATTAAGGCAGTCCGTTCCATTTCTCTGCCAGGAACATGGAGGCAACTGTACTCCTCCAGTCCATGTCATTGGTAGACAGAGGGATCTCTGAGTCCCACCGTGTTAGGGGCTTAAATACAGGCGGGTTTAAGACATGAGCCCAGTAACCTATGGCTGTACTGCTGGGGAGAAATAAAAGGAGAAAAAGGCTACAAAGCAGCCCTCGGGGTACCTGACTGCTACTATGGGCAACAGTAACCAAATACTCCAGAAAAGTGTTCCCAGGGATAGGAGGAGCCCCAAATTGTGTTATCATAGCTGACGCCTGTGTCTCTAGTTGTTTCAATTGACCCCATGTGATCCTGGGCACCATGATGGTGTTACGTGTCTGTCACGGTGGGACCCCCGTGGGCAGTGGCTAGAGGGAGAGATGTTTCATTTGTGGAATCGAGCTGCTGGGTTGATTCTTCCAGCTCGTAATGTAGGTGAATGTATTTGCCTGAAGGCACACTCGTCTGGAAGGGAACCACTTGGGACCTATAGAAGTTTGAACACATGCTCTCCCCCATGTTAACTCAATTATAATCTAAGACCAATCTCTTGGAATTAACTACCGCTGGGGAAGGCCAGGTTGTGGAGGTCTCATCGGGACTATAATAGCATTAAGAGCTCTTAGGTCCTGTAGTAAATGCCACTTATAGTTCTTTTAGGTATGACAAATACAGGAGTGTTCCATGGGCTCAGGGAAGGTTCTATGTGTCCCACTTTGTTG
>CAUYMX010107272.1:0-11690 GCA_963573855.1 Lepilemur septentrionalis | reverse complement strand
CCACCCACTGCCGCCCTCCGCCCCTCCGCCCACTGCTGGAGTGTGGGAAGCAGGAAGTCAGACCGAAACAAAGGGCGAGCCAGACTGGGGTGCGGGCCTGGAATCACAGTTACTGAGGAGGGTCCTTTTTTTTTTTTTTTTTGAGAGAGTCTCACTCTGTTGCCCAGGCTAGAGTGCCGCGGCGTCAGCCTAGTTCACAGCAACCTCAAACTCCTGGGCTCAAGCGATCCTTCTGCCTCAGCCTCCCAAAGCAGGGGAGGCTGCGACTAACAGGCATGCGCCACCATGCCTGGCTAATTTTTTCTATATATTTTTAATTGGCCAATTAATTTCTTTCTATTTTTTTAGTAGAGACGGGGGTCTTGCTCTTGCTCAGGCTGGTTTCGAACTCCTGATCTTGAATGATCTCAGGAGGGTCCTTGAGTCCAGGAGTTGGTGTCACTGTACTCCAGCCTGGGTGACAGAGCGGGAACCTGCACATAAATACATACATATATTAAAATAATTTTTAAAATAAAAAACATAAGGGTGAGTCCTTTTCTAGGATGGAAGACTAGTCCTAGCTACCCTTTGCGTGAATTTGCTTTTCAATATATGGGGTTGGTGTCACACAGGGTCCACAAGTATGCCCTCAGGGACTCTTTCCTTCCCCAGACTTTCACTGTACCCTCCTCTGTGCCAGGATGTGTCAAGTGCTGAAGTTGTGTAGGGGACAAAAAGTAGTATGTTTTCCTCGCTCATCTCAAGGTTCATAGCTGACACTCCTATAACAAAAAACATTGGAAAAGAAAAGCATATCAGCTTTATTTAACCAAAGTTTTACATGACATGGGACCCTTTAGAATGAAGAGCAAAGACCCAGCGAAGACTGAATTTTTATGCGAGGTTTGATGAAGAGCAGACTGGTGTAGAAGTGCGAGTGGACAAAAAGGGGTAGGACTTGATGCTGATAGACCGTGGATGCAGCAAGCCCTGCTAGTTCAGATTCTTTCCCCCATGGGGATGGGGATAGCACCTGTCCCAGGAGGTCTTCAGGGGAGAAGGGAGGAGGTCAGAGTGACCTTGCTAGGTTTTTATGGCTGGGTTCAGAGAAAAGGAATTCTGGTTTCTATAACCTGCTTCAGGGAAGAAAGGGGCCTAGGAGAAGTTCAGGCCTTGCTTCTGCAGCCCTCTCAATCTCTGGCTCAAAACACTCAGCATGCCAAGGTGCCCTATTTTGGGTTATTGTGTGCTGAGCCTGACAGTTGGAAACATGCTCCACGTGGGCCCTGCTTTCTTGCGGCTGTTGAGGAATAGGCCTGGACACAAACCGTCACACAGTACATAAAGCGCTAATGAGGCAGCCCAGGCCCTAAGGAAACCCACTTGCAGACCCTTTCTTCTGAGACCTGCAGAGGCCAGAATCCCTTGGGAGGTGCAGGGTGCCTTCCTTCCCTGGCTTCACCACCTGCCTCCTCTGGAGAGGATTTGGGGAAGCTGTTCCCCAAAAGAACCAGAGCCGTCTCCCCCCTACTGGAGGCCATGGTTGGACAAATCTTTCGAAGGCTGACTGCCCTCTTCTTCCAACCCATGGAATCCCTCAAAGCCACACTAGAGCAGCTCTGAAAGGGAAGCCAGGAGACAGGCTATAGCTCCATCCTTTTGCCTTCTTGCTGGAGGCTGGTCCCCAGACCCCCTCGGGGCACTGTGGTAGGCAGAATTCTAACCTGTCCCACACCTAGTATTGTCTCCTCCCCTTGAGTGTAGGAGAACCTGTGAATACAATGGAATATCCCCCCTGTAGTTAGGTTGCTAATCAGTTGACTTTGAATTACCAAAAGGAAGATTATCCATAGTAGGCATAACCTAATCCTGTGAGCCCTTTTAAAGAGAGTCAAGTGTCAGAGATGCTCTCCTGCTGGCCTCAAGAAGGAGCAAACTGCCATATTATGAGAGGGATCAGGAGGGGACCCCATGGCCTGGACTTAAGGGCAGCCTCTAGTTTGCTGAGAGCGACCCCTGGCCACTAGCCAGTGAGAAGACAGAGACTTCAGTCCTACAGCCACGAGGAATTGAATTCTGCCAACGATCAGCGCTTAGAAGAGGCTCCTGAATCTCAGATGAGATCACATCCTGTTTATACCTTGATATCAGCCTGGTGAGGCAAGGAGCAGAGGACACAGCTAACCTGTGTGCCTAGGCTCCTCACAGAAACCATGAGATGATACACTGGTGTTGTTTTAAGCTGCTAAGTGTTTGGTAAGTTGTTACGCAGCAACAGGAAAGTGATACAGACAGTGTCTATAGGACTCACTCTAGCCCTGGGTGCTTCCATTCCAGAGCACTCCCACCAACCCCTGGCTTCCTTCTTTCCAGAAAGAGTAGTAGAACTAACTTAACCTGCAGAAAGTTCCTCACATGAAATGTGCTAAAAGGGAGGTCCTTCAAGTCCATAGAAATTTCCCATATCGCCTGCTTTGCTCTAGGTGAAAGGAGGGTGGGTCTTGTGAGCAAAATAAATCAGCTCTGCTCCCTCTCCACCTAGCCAACAGGTGCCCTGCGGAGCTCTGAATATCTCAAAGGAGGCCAGCAGACAAGAGGAAATGTGCTTTTTTTTTTTCTTTTACAGTGCTAGACCTATTGACTAAAACTGCCTTTTAGCATTCCTTTCTATAGCCTGGAGTAGTTCCAGAGAAGTTCTCAGATAACAGCATGGGGGACAATCTCCAGACATGTCTTGAGGGCAAGGTCCCTTTATCCCTAAAGCAAAGGGAACAGATGTAGCACTTTCACACAGCAGGTTCCATTATCTGCTTGCAGTTAAGAAGAGGAGAAGGAACAGATATGGCAATTCAGAACAATTAACTATTTTTCTGTTAGTCCCCATAAAAGCAGCAAGACACTTGGCCTAGCTGCTGGCATCTCCCTTCTCTTTCTTTGGGATGCGTCCCTCCGTGTGTCTCTCTCTCTCTCCCTCCCTCCCTCCCTCCCTCTCTCTCTTTCTTTCTCTCTCTCTCTCCCCCCCCCTCTCATTCTCTCTGTCCTTCTAAAAGATAAAATAATTTTTTGCTTTTATATATCTTAATTTCTGCTTGAGAAATCTTTCTCCACCCATGCTGTGAGCACCTGCTAAGTCTTTTCTACCCTAACACTAGGGTCTAAGTTTCCACCAATATTTATTTAGCCAACAAATACTCATTGAGTGTTATATTAGTTATCTATTGCCACAGTAATGCCATGTAATTAATTACACAAAAGCATGGTGCTATGGTTTGAATAAGTCACCTTCAAAATTCATGTATAAGAAACATAATCCCCAGTGCAACAGTGTTGGGAAATGGGGAGGTGTTCAGGTCGTGAGGGCTCTGCCCTAATGAATGGATTAATGATGTTATAAAAGGGCTTGACAGAGGAAGTTCATCTCTTTTTGCTCTTCCGTCTTCTGCTATGTGAGAGCACCCGGCTCCTTCCCTCTGGAGGAAGCGGTGTTCAAGGAGCCATCTTGGAAGCAGAGACTGAAGTCTTGCCAGACAAGCAACCTGCGGGTGCCTCAGTCTTGAATTTCCCAGCCTCCAGAACTGTGAGAAATAAATTTCTCCTCTTTATAAATTACCACTCTCAAGTATTCTGTTACAGCAGCACAAACTAAGATACATAGTGACTTAAAATAATGATGACTTACTGTTGCTCATGAGTCTTCATGGTTGGCTTTATAATTTTTCTGGTCCCTGGTGGTTTATTTATATGTCTGCAGTCAGCTGCAAGTCAGGTGGGTGTCTCTGCTGATCTTGGCTGGGCTCCCTCACACATCTAGGGGTCAGCTGGCTGTGGATGTTCTCTGCTAGGCTGACTCAGATCTCCTCTACGTTCCTCTCACATCCCTTGTCCTTCCTGCAGACTAGCTGGGTATGTCCTCATGGCAACTGCAGGAGTCCAACAAAGAACAAGCTGCACAACTTTGTGTGGGAGGACAAGTGGAAGCTCACATGTGCTTTTCAAACCTCTGCTGGCAGTCATGTTTGCTAACATCCCATTGGCCATTGAAAGTCACATGATATGCCCAGAGACAAAGTGGGAGGGGCCTACAAAATAACAGAAAGAAAGGAGGCCTTTGAGTTGGGGCCATGAATGCATTCAGCTTGCCACAGGAGCTAAATATACACAGGCATTGTTCTGGGTGTTCAGTGTACAGTGGTGAACAAGCTATCAGAGCTTGAAGTACTGTGGAGAAGATGAGAAACAAATAAACAAGTAAAATTAGTTGATTGGTCCATGAAGAAAAAAACTGATTGGGACACAGATGAGAGTAACAAGTGAGACCTCCTTAAGGTCACTGAAAACCTGCAGGATGACAAGGTGCCAGCAATGCAAAATTGGGACAGAGAGCAGCAGACAGAGGGCACAGCCAATGCAGAGGCTCAGAGATGGGAAAGATGCCCTAAACCTGGCTGGAGTGCAGCAAGCAGGGAAAGTGAGGGCATGAAATGAGACTGGGGAAGTGGCGGGGACCAGTAATAAGGAGTTTGGATTGTATTCCAAGTGCCATGGAAATCCACTGGAAAATTCTAAGGCGGGCAGTGGAGGAGTGACATGATCTGATTTGTGCTTTTAAAAGATCACTCTGGCTTTTGCACAGAAAGTGGATGAATGTTAGGCAGATAAGAGCAAAAGCAAAGACACAAGTTGGGAGGATACTGTGAGTGGAACGGATAAGGGAGGACACAGTTTCGCACTGTGTGTGGAGGTGGAACTGGCAGAAGTTGCTGAGGCTTTGCATGTGGAAAGTAAGGGAGGAGGAGGTAGGGAGGATGACACAGAAACACTTTGATTTACAATCCAGGTGTACAGGTTTAGATAGGGGGTTTGAGGACGAACCGTTCCACATCTATCTTAACCTTGTAGTTCTAAGGAAAGGAGACCTTGGGTCCACTCAGTCCCATTATTGGCTTGAGCAACTTGGTGTATAGAGCAACTTGGTATATTCTAAAATGGAAAAGATGGCTGAGGACAGGTTGGGGGACAGGAGATTAAGAGTTCAGCTTTGAATATGTTAAGTTTGAGATGTCTGTGAGATAGCTAAGCATTTGTATTTACGGATATGGATCTCCCCTCCCCACCCCAAGAAGTCTTTTGAGGTTGGGTTACAAAGGAGGAAGCTAGTTGGGTAGAGTAGAATTTATGACATAATGGATTGGTGGGGGTGGGTCCAGAAAGGTTAGGATCTTGAAAGAATCTCGATGAGCAAGTTGTTAGTCTTGATAGGTAAACTGCTTAGTTAGTTTATTATCTTATCTTTCAGGAACAGATACTTCCTAGAGCAGGCAGCTAAATTATTTTGGCTTGGTCCTAGTATTATTTAACACAAGGACAGGAAAGTGTGTTCATGTCAGTTCTGATCTTCATTAACTAACTGGGTGTCCTCAGGCAAGCACCCTTTTTAAAAAAATAATAATACCAATTATGTAGCATTTACTCTATTTTGGACAGTTCTAAGCACTCTATATGGGCATTAACTGATTTAATCTTCACAACAACCCTGTGAGATGAGTACTATTATTTGCCCAGAGTTACAGATGTGCCTCTTTTAAGCACAGATTAAATAATTTGCCCAAGGTGACACAACTAGTAAGTGGTAAATCTGGGCCCCAGAGTACAGATTCCTAATCGCTCCCTTACTTAACTTTTCAGTTTCTCCTTATATGGAAAATTGGCCCAGATGATAAGGGCTGCTGGGAAGGAAACTTTTTCTCCACCCTCTTTTGTTCAAGTACTGGGGGTCTACAAATTAAACTGACAAAAGACAGATTGGCAAGTTTATTTACGCGTGCAATGCTCACATAAAAGGGAGTGCTCAGCAATGAGTAACTCAAAGGGCTGGTTAAAATTTGGGGCTTATGTCCCCTAATAGGGGAAATGGAAGTGGAGAGAAAAGGCTATGGGAAGACTGAATAGGTTTCTTATGGAAAGACAAATGGGTTTTTAGGAGAACGAACTGTAGATAAGAAAGCTTGGGATAATATTTGTTTATACAGGTGCAAGTGGTCTTTCTGTCTTCTTTTTCTTCTTCGTGGCCATGAAACATCCCTGGAGAGGGGATTTATGGTAGGTTTACTCTTGGTCTCTCTCCTGGCAGCAGAAGCTGTCCAAAGAGGGAATTTATAGCAGTCTCCATTTCTCAGAAGTTTCTGCTTTTAGTCAGACTTAGGAATCTCTGAAAAAACTTCTTTCTGCATCTGTTGAATCTCAAATGTCTTCAACTTAAAATAATCTTTATATCAAATCAGGGATTCCAAGTGGGTCACCACAGGGCTTATCCAGTTCCATCATTCTTTGGCTCACTGTGAAATGGCAAATAACAATCTGAGATATGTGACAAGGACCAAATGCATGCCACAGCTGTTAGAGCCACGGCTCAGGGTCTGTGACCTGATGAAGTGCTCCGGAGCAAAGGATAGTATGTTCAGAAGAGGAACTGGGCAGGGCATGGGACTTCAGCTGAGCTGGACAAGGCTTTTGAATCTGGATGAGTGAAGGGAAGTGGGCAGGAGCATTGTAGGGGGCAAAGGAGGCACTAGGGGAAGGGAAGGATTTATATTTACAGGATGCACACTGTGTGTCTCATAGCAGATTTCACTTCATCTCATTCTATCCTCCCAATAACCCTGTGAGGCAGATATCAGTCAATCCCATTTATCAGACTAGGAGACCAAGGCTCAAGTGCAAATAATTTATCCAGGGTGCCCCAACCTGTGCATGAGGTCACCAGGATTGAAACCAGGTCTGTGTGGCCTCAGAGTGGGGCTGATCCCAGAAGTGAAGGCAGAGGGCAGGAATGGCTAATCAGTTGGAAAGCAAGATTGGGGCCAGACTTTGGAGATCAGAGGCTTAGACCACATTCAATGTGAAGGGGACCACAGGTAATCTAAAAGTACCTGCAATTCCACCCAGGATGGCTCTGGAGAGCCAGAGAAATGCCTCTGCTACCCCTCCCCCTCCCCCTCTCCCCTAGTGCCATTTGTGGTCTGAGACAATAATGAAAGTTTCCAAGAAACTAGGGGAGGGGAGGGCCCCCAGGCCTGTCTTCCCTCTCTCCAAGTGGTCTCCGGGCCCTGTCCTCTCCAGACAGTTGCTCAGAGCCTCCATTCCACCTTGGGTACTTTGGGGAATACACAGGTGGCTTTGATTTCTGCCCCCTTGCTGTCCCAAAGGCAGGCTACAGGTGTTGTCTCCTCCTACGTGGCTGTCACAAAGTTTCTCCCCTCCTTTTTTCTGAGGTCTGAGAGAGTAAAAATTAGCAAGTAATGAGAAATTTGAAACATGCCCTGCCATTCCTCTGGCTGGGATAACAAAGATAAAGCCAGCTACAAAGTTAAACAGGAAACACCATTTCTCCCAAGGACAAACTGCAGCCACAAAGTGGCATGAGGAGTACTGCTTTTTGACTCTTGGTAAGCTCAGCAATCTTGTTCTCTAAAATCATAGACTTTTAGAAACTTTGCTGTTTGAAATTATATCAGCAAGAATGAAGCATTCCTCTCTTGCCTGGAGCATCTAGCTTACTTGCACACAGAGAAATGGCTTTGATTTACAGCCCAGGTGTACAGCTTTAGACAGGGGATTTGAGGACACACCATTCCACATCTATTTTAACTTTGCAGTTTGCAAGGGACTAGGCCTTGGATCCACTCTGTAGTCTAGATTTGACTTTACACACAGCTTTCCTTTGAGTTTTCAAACATTGCTTCAGGTAAATTTCTCCTAAACTCTACCCTCCCCCAAGGCATAGAATAACTTGTGTTTTTCTTCAGTTTGGTGAGATACTCTATGGCTCATCTATTGTGGTCTCCCTCCTTGAAACCAGGAGAAAGAACCACACCTTTGTCAGATTATACAGGCTTGTCCCTGTGATCTTGGGTTGCTTGGGCTAGGATGGACCCTCATAAAAACTCCACTCCTTTCTCTATCCTTTTCCTCCCAAGGCCCAGCACAGATTATTGGGTCAGCCTGTTCCTTGGATGGGCTGGGGTGGGGGTGGAACACAGGGCACAGCATTCTTCTGGAATGCTTGGTGCTTTCTTTACATAACTCTCTCCCATTTATTGAATGTTATGGTGTGTCAGGCTTCACAAAGCCCTTTCACTCAATCCTTATTACAACCCCATGAAGTATGTGCTGTTCATACCACTGTCCCCATTTTACTGATGTAGAAACTAATGCACAGGCTAAATAACTTGCCCATCTTTTTCAAAAAAAAAAAAAAGAAAAGAAAAGAGAAAGAAATAACAAAAAATCCTATGTACTCAGTTATAAAGAATTTCTTTTTAAAAAAAAACAAAAAACAAAAAAAGAAAGAAATAACTTGCCCAACAAGGTCATGCAGTTAGTAAGCAGCTTAACTGAGATTTGAACACATGAAGTTTGAATACAGAGGTCCTAACCACTAGGCCAGAGGTTCCCAAACACCTAGTATACTATCTCAGTACTTTCTTCACCACATCTTCTAGGTCAAAATAGTTGCACTGATTTTATAACTTAATATGCATTATGTCCTAACAATTTAGTAGCCATTTGAAAAAAATTATATAAGTTAAAAACTATTTTTATTCCCTTTTCAGTAACCCATATGCAGAAATGGAATGTGTGTGTTGGTTGGGCACTGCAGATAAAAGATATTACCAAAGGACTCAATACCATTTATAATATCTAGGAATATACTTAACCAAGGAGGTAAAGATGTCAACAAGGAAAAACTATAAAACATTGATGAAAGAAATCACAGATGATACAAACAAATGGAAAAACATCCCTTGCTCATGGATTGGCAGAATCAACATTGTTAAAATGTCCATTCTGCCCAAAGTGATTTATAGATTTGACATAATTCCCATCAAAATACCATCTTCACAGACCTAGAAAAAATAACACTAAGCTTCAGTTGAAACCAAAAAGACCCCAAATAGCCAAGGCAAGGCTAAGAAAAAAAAACAAATCTGGAGGCATCACATTACATGACTTCAAATTATACTACAAGGCTATAGTAACCAAAACAGCATTCTACTGGTATAAAAGTAGAGAAATAGACCAATGGAACAGAACCGAGAACCCAGAAATAAAACACTACCTACAACCAACTGATCTTTGACAAAGCAGACAACAACATACACTGGGAAAAGGAAGCCCTACTCAATAAACGATGGTGGGAAAATTGGATAGTCACATGCAGAAGAATGAAACAGGACCCCTATCTCTTACTATATACAAAAAAAATTTTTTTTTTTTTTGAGACAGAGTCTCACTCTGTTGCCCGGGCTGGAGTGCCATGGCATCCGCCTGGCTCACAGCAACCTCAAATTCCTGGGCTCAAGCAACCTTCTGCCTCAGCCTCCCAAGTAGCTGGGACTACAGGCATGGGCCACCATGCCTGGCTAATTTTTTTATATATATTTTTAGTTGTCCAATTAATTTCTTTCTACTTTTAGTAGAGACGGGGTCTCGCCCTTGCTCAGGCTGGTTTCGAACTCCTGACCTTGAGTGATCCGCCTGCCTCAGCCTCCCAGAATGCTAGGATTACAGGCATGAGCCACCGTGCCCAGCCATACAAAAATTAATTCAATATGGATAAAAGACTTAAATGTAGGGGGCTGGGTGCAGTGGCTCACACCTGTAATCCTAGCACTCTGGGAGGCCGAGGCAGATGGATTGTTCAAGGTCAGGAGTTCGAAACCAGCCTGAGCAAGAGCGAGACCCTGTCTCTACTTAAAATAGAAAGAAATTAATTGGCCAACTAAAAATGTATAGAAAAAATTAGCCAGGCATGGTGGCGCATGCCTGTAGTCCCAGCTACTTGGGAGGCTGAGGCAGAAGGATTGCTTGAGCCCAGGAGTGTGAGGTTGCTGTGAGCTAGGCTGACGCCACGGCACTCACTTGAGCCCAGGCAGCAGAGTGAGACTCTGTCTCAAAAAAAAAAAAAAAAAAAAAAGACTTAAATGTAAGGCATAAAACCATAAAAATTCTAGAAAACACAGGAAAAACTCTTTTAGACATTGACCTAGGCAAGGAATTTATACTAAGACCCCAAAGGCAAATACAACAATGACAAAAATAAATGGGACTTAATTAAATTAAAAAGTTTCTGCATAGCAAAGGAAATAGGCAAGAGAATGAATGGAGAACCTACGGAATGGGAGAAAATATTCAAAAACTATGTATTTGACAAAGGACTAATAACCAGAATCTACAAGGAACTCAAATCAACAAGAAAAAAAAAAAAAAACTCCATCAAAAAGTGGGCAAAAGACATGAACAGAAGTTTTTCAAAAGAAGATAGAGAAATGGTCCACAAACATATTAAAAAAATGCTCAACATCACTAATCATCAGGGAAGTGCAAATTAAAACTACAATGAGATACCACCTTACTCCTATCATTATTAAAAAGTCAAAAAACAATAGATGCTGGTATGCATGCAGAGAGAAAGGAAGGCTTATATATTGTTAGTGGGACTGAAAATTAGTACAACCTCTATGGAAAACATGGAGATTCCTCAAAGAAATGTAGACCTACCATTCCATCTAGCAATTCCACTGCTGCTTATCTACACAAAGGAAGAGAAGTCATTTTATTAAAAAAGACACCTGTACTTGAATGTTGATCACAGCAGCACAATTTACAATTAAAAGATGTGGAACCAAAGTAAGTACCCATCATTCATGAGTCAGTAAAGAAAATGTGGTAAATATATATACCATTGAGTACTACTCAGCCATAAAAAGGAATGAAATAATGTTGTTTGCAGCAACTTGGGTGGAACTGGAGATCATTATCCTAAGTGAAGTATCTCAGAAATGGAAAACCAAACACCATATGTTCTCACTAATAAGTGGGACCTAAATGATGAGTACTCAAGGGCACAAAAAGATATAAAGGATATTGGAAACCAAGAAGGGGAGAGGGTGGGAGGGGAGTTGTGGAATAAAAACTTATTAATACCTATTGGGTACATGAACACTACTCTGGTGATGGACACACCAAAAGCCCTGACTTCCATGTAATGAAAGCATTTGTACTCCCTTAATATTTTGAGATAAACAAACAAAAAGACACTAGCAAGAGAAAAGACAGACTTTTATTCAAACCTGCATGCAGGAGTTCACAGGAAACAATGTGACTCCAGGAGGCAAGGCTGTTAGAATTCGGGCATATATACCATTTTTTTTTTTTTTTTTTTGAGACAGAGTCTCACTCTGTTGCCTGGGCTAGAGTGCTATGGTGTTAGCCTGGCTCACAGCAACCTCAAACTCCTGGGCTCAAGCGATCCTCCTGCCTCAGCCGCCTAAGTAACTGGGACTACAGGCATGCGCCACCATACCTGGCTAATTTTTTCTATATATATTTTTTAGTTTTCCAGCCAATTTCTTTCTATTTATTTTTTAATAGAGACGGGGTCTCGCTCTTGCTCAGGCTGGTCTTGAACTCCTGAGCTCAAACGATCCTCCCGCCTCAGCCTCCCAGAGTGTTAGGATTATAGGCGTGAGCCATGGCACCTGGCCTGTATCATTTTAATAGGGGAAGAGGAAGGGGAGAAAAGGATTCTACTGAAAGAACAGGCGAGGCGAGCCGCGGTGGGGCCGGCCGGGCTGCTCGCATCACTTGGCGCCCGGCGCGGCGAGCGCTGCCCGCGGCCCCCGCGCGGCCCTCCCCACAAAGGGCCG
>CAUYMX010107269.1:0-16035 GCA_963573855.1 Lepilemur septentrionalis | reverse complement strand
TCAAAAAAAAAAAAAAAAAAAAAAGAACTAAGACATAACAAATACCTTGTTAGTATTGAACCATGACATCACTAGCAAAAACCAAGAATCTGAAAGCATTCAGAAAACTGTAGGAATGGATCTCAAACATGCTAAAAGATCTGGAAAGGTTAAAGGAAACACAATTGAAAATAATAGATCTAACCTTCTGATTAGTATTACTAGGCAAGAATTACTACAACTAACAACCATACAGGTACTCCATGCCCAAAGTTATTTTATCATCCTAATTCTATAATCTGAATGCAGTAAAATACAATCCACGATTAGGATAGTGAAGTTTCCAGAAGGGATAAGAAAGTAAGTCTGCTTGACCTTCATTAAGAGGAGGACGGGAGGGTTTTTCTCTCTTTTCATCTCCAAAGGAGCTCCTAAGGCTTTGTCCCCATGTGAAATCAAAGGTTGAATCATTCTTTATGAATAAGGAGTAGAAGAGGAAAGAGACGCAAGGAGGGGACTAACATGACAGACCTGTAAATATTAGACATTTTACATAAATTAATGCTCTCAGCCACTCTCAAACATAAGAATCACAAATTCATTTTTTCCCAGTGAGGGAAATGAACCTCAGAAAGGTTGAGCAGTTCGCTCCATGGCATATCACACACATTCCTTAAGCAATTGAGCTGGGATTCAAACTCAGATCTAACTTCAAAGCCCCCACTCTTTCCACGGCAGTATGCCGCCTCCCAGAACACAGTTTGGTCACGATACCTTTCTATATCAAAATAAATAACTTTAACCAGCTGGTCTTAATATCACAGGAACTGAAATTAAACAGAAAAACCCACAACAGCCACAAATATTTGGAACCACAAAGGAATGTGTCATACTACAGCCAATAAAGTTCTAGTTAACAGAACTTCCAAAGCTAGACCCCCTAAATAAAAACGCACAGGAAGGAGAAAAAAATAACTACAGCCAAAATGCTAATAATCACCCCCTAAAAATACTTATACAGTACATGGGACTATTGAATCCTCAAGTCTGGAACCATCTCCTTTCCAAGCCCTCCTGTTTTCTCATTTCCCTTAGCCCTAACTCTTGTCAGAGAGCTAAGGCGGCTGGGTAGCGGAGGTGCCTGCAATGACCTTTTATGGATCTGCCTGAGCTTGTTCACAGAGCCCAAGGAAAAGCAACTTTGAGGGTTTGGCAAAGAAACTCACTTTTAGTTGTTTTTATTTTTAAGAGAAAACATCATCACAAAAACATTAATGCTCCAGTTACAAAAACAAGAAATATTTCTAATGAAGCTCAGTCACTTTTTCAAAGACTTTTACTGCATAGAAATCAGAACTTAAAACCCAGAAAGGCATATTATATTGGTTTTGCAAAAACAACAAAGAATCATAAAATTACAGGGCTTGAAGGGATCTTGAACAGTTACCTACTCCATCCTCTTCATTTCAAACAAAATCATATTAAAGTATTTAAAATAAACGGGAATTCATTCAATATCAAAACCCTCTCTCAGAAAAAAGTCAGCATTCATGGACAGGAAAATTTTTTTTTCTTTTGGAGACAGGATCTTGCTCTGTTGCCTGGGCTAGAGTACAATGGTGTCATCATAGCTCACTGCAAACTCAAATCCCTGGGGCTCAAGCCATTTTCCTGCCTCAGCCTCCCCAGTAGCTAGGACTATAGGCGCATGCCACCAACACGACTAATTTCTGTATTTTTTGTAGAAGGAAGGTCTCACTATGTTGCTGAGGCTGATCTTGAACTCCCGGCCTCAAGTGATCCTCCCACCTCGGCCTCCCAAAGCACTGGAATTACAGGAGTGAGCTACCACACCCAGCCAAGAAATTATTTCTTGTAACTAGCCTGAGTCACTCATTCTGCCTTACAGACTTATAAAGTTCTTATTCGATCTTCGGGGTGGGAATTGGTGGAGGTGGTGGTTTGTGTGCAAGAAAGGAAAACAAATATCATCAAATGCCAGGCACTATCCTGTATGCTTTTTCATATATGATATCATTTAATTTCTACCACCTATGAAACAGGTGGTATTAGCCCATTTTACTAAACAGAAATTGAGGTTTAGAAGGGTAAATAAATTGCCCAAGGCCATAAGGTAGTAAGATATGGGAATGAACTCAGGTCTGTCTAACTCCCCACATGATGGTTCACAGTTCATCATTCTTTATACCAGATATCACCAAATTTGTCAAAATGGTGATACCAAAGTTTTGCATCACTTTCATTCTAGTGTGTCAGATTGGATTAGCGACCATAGCTTGAATAACTGGGGACAAAGACACGTATTGGCCAACGGCCCCTATTTCAAACACTGGGACTACTTTATACTCACCATAAACTCATGAAAACTAGGAGGGAAGACACCAGCTGCAAACTCTCACCAGAATGTGAGAGCAGGAGATCCAAGAAGGCTGACAATGGGCCACAGAATATTGGGGAAAGTTACCAAAGCTATCACCTGTTGGGGCAGGTGGCTGACAACAGCTCTTGCAAGTGACAAGGAGTGAGACTTGTGGACATAATTTTCTTGTGTATCCATGAAAACTGCCTAACAGCTATCCCTGGTGTACATTTCACAGATTGCCAATCTCTGTAACACACAAGATTTTAATGTAGACAATGTGGATGATTTAGAGGAAGAGAAGCAGGGAGACGAAAGGATGAAATAAAGATGCCTGCTTGGCATGCGGAGGAGATCTGTGGATAAGCTTACTGCATGGCACAGTAGCAGAGAAATCAACTTAAATCAAAGGAAAAAAACAAACAAAAATAAAGCTGGGTGGGGTGACTCACTCCTGTAGTCCCAGGTACTCAGAAGACTGAGGTTTGAGATCAGCCTGGGCAACATAGCAAGACCACATTTCTAAAAAGCATAAAATAAAAACCAAAAGATTTAAGTCAAGGAACAAACAAGCAAAAAACAAAACAAAAAATATTCAGTTAAGCAATCAGGGTAGAAACAAACTAAAGATTTTAAAGGAATGGCTGTGTGTGTGTGTGTGAAGGAAAGAGACTTTATTCCAGTGAACATTTGCAAACTAGGGAAGTGCAGACTGCAGAGAAGGTGCATTCCAGAGAACAAGAAAATGAAGAGTTTGGGTTTTATAGCAAAAGTTCCCTCTCACTCAGGTTCCCAATCAGGTCTGTTTATGCAAATGAAGGATCTGAACTTACTTAGCTCCAACTGGTTGATACAGCTGACCTCTGATTGGTAGAGGCAGGTGAGCTCAGGTTGGTGGGTTCAGACAAGCTCTGACAGTCCCAAAGTTGAACAGGGGTATGGGTTTTCAGGAAACTCAGAATACACATGTGACCTCTAGTCAGCAAACGGCTGCTTGTCTCTATTTTAAACTTAGGCCCAGTTAGCCACTGGGAATCCATCTTGAAGGACAGACTCTTTCAAGTTCACATTTGCTCACAACACTAAGAGACCACAGGAAATTCTGTTTTGCCTCTTTGGAGGTTTTGCTTTGCTCTTTTGCCTTTTTCTCCTCAGTACATGATTCTGCATTTCCTTCTACTTATCTCTCTTGTCCACTTACAGTGCACTCTATTCCATTTCATATTTCATCCCTAGAGTTTCGCCACAGGTAGCTTGAGAAGCAACAATCTATATATTATTCAGTCACAACATAGACGCATAAAGCACCTAAAGCCCTGAGATCATCACATTTACTCCTAACCCATTCGGGGCAGGTAACGCCCACTGAAAAGGGCAGCAGAAAGAACAGCACCTATACTGTCTTATATGTATTGAAGGAGGGACTTAAAGCAATTGGGTCTTGGCACCTTCCTTCAGACCTACCAGATTGGTATCAACCAATCAAAACCAAAAGCAAACCTGTCACTTGAGTATGAAAAAGTCAGGAAAGAGCCTAATACATGCCTTTCCACCAAGTCAGTCTAGAATCTGCACCGTGGTTTCAGACAGTCCAACTAGTGCTTGAGGCTGTGATAGAAGATTTCTCCTAGGGTAAAATTTATAGAAGAAAACAGTCATTACTCTCTTCGAGACTAGGAGCATCTGCAGAGCTCATATGTGGTCTAAAATTAAGAGATGCAGCCCCCCGCCATCGCCCACATGCACAATGGCCTTCAAGTCCATTTACATGCCTCTCTCCCTTGAAAGATAGAATGAAGCTGAAGGGCCAAGGGAAAGAGCTACTATTCAAGATTCACTGGGGCTCCCAGAGAGTATGAGGTATAGGCCTACCTAGAAGGCCTCTGGACATTAATGCCAGGGAACCTGGAAAGACCAGGGCGTATTCCAAGGTAAGCCCAGTGTGCTAAGGAACTGCAGCCTAAGATAAAGCACACAGATTTTCCTAAAGTCCTTGGAATTAGCTTCCACCTTAGAGGAGGTGATGCTCCCTGCAGCTTAACTGAACCTACTTCCCCATGTCTTAACCGGAACAAAATGGACTTCCACGGGCTGGAGATATACCCAATTGTTTGGGGACTGACTTCCAAACGTGTGGAGCTTTCATTCATGACTGAACGATACTTAAGAGTTATAGACTACCACTAACCAATCGATGGCTTCTGATCCCATACTCCCTGCTCAAGTGAACACAGAGAAACGAAATGTCAGGCTCTTTAAACATGCCAACTGGAAATCAAAGTGAAATGCTGAAGGAGAAGTGACAGGTCAGTGTTTCTCTCTAGTATAAATTCCCTGATGCTCACTCTTAAAAGAATCGTCCCAGTCCTTTCCTGTTTGACATTTCCTTCCTAGCTGAAGCTAAAGTGGGTCCTGTGCATAATCACTGATGAACTAAATGCCCACAAGACCACCTCAAATGACACACACAGTGCCCTGACAAAAAACAAAATCAATAATCTGCTGCTCTATGTCACATGGAAATCCTGACGGCTGTCTGCAGACAGCAGGAGGAGGCCTGAGGGTTGAAGTAGAGACAATTAGAGCCTTTGAAAAAGCATAGCAGAAAGTAATGAAACATCCCCAAGTTCATCAGTTATACACACACCACACACACACACACACACATACATACACACGAAATGAAATGAAAAGGCCATGTAGCCAGAGGTCATATTTTTCCAGCCTGCTAAATTAAAATGACTCAAAACCTCTGTAATTACATAGAAACAGATGAAATTGTTATCTTAACTAAATTGTAAAAGCACTTTAAATGTCATAAGTTTTGATGCAATTTAATATTTTAAATGGACATTGCTCAGTATAGTCACTGATTTTTCTACCAAGCAGATGGGGACATAATCCATGTCCATTACCAAAACTGAACAAACGCCCATCCATCTGCCTGAGCAGTACTAAAGAATACTGCAGAGAAAGCAAAGAGCAAACCATTGCAGATTGGAGTTACAGAAAAGAGTACTGGAAAGGAGCCAAGATGCTCGAGTTCCCATCTTAGCTCTGTGAAGTCTCAGCCTTGCTGGGCCTCAGTTTCCTCTTCTTCAAAATAGAAATAATCCCTGCCACATATATGTCACTAGTTACTATGAGGACAAAATGAGATCAAATAAGTTAAAATGTTTTGTAAACAGTTACATATAAATGTAAGCAATTATAATTATGTCATTATGTATTTGGGGCAAAATATGAAAACATTTTTTTACTGTTACCTAAAAAACATTTAAATTAACTTTATACTAACAAGTTGGCCCAAAAAAGTGAATGAATGACACGACACCAGTGCATTATTACTAATCCCTCCGAGTGCCCAACAGTTCTAAAAAATTAACCCAACATTATGTTTCAATGAAGAATCTTCATGTACAAAATCAACACGCCTGTCCAGTGTGTATCTAGAAGGTTGAAGGAGTAAACATATCTCTTTCCATATGTAACTCATTGGAAGAGAATGACATAAGCACTGGAAAGAAACAGGTCCATTACTGCTCACCTTTCTTTGTCCCTTCTTACACATGTTGTATATAACACAGCAACTAAAGAAGGCTGTAAGAGCAGTATTGAAGTGGCAAGTTTAAATATTAACCACATTCCAGATAAAGTACACTTTTCTCTCAGCTATAATGACTTATTTTCTTATTATACATTCTGTGCATCTAGCAGATTTACTAACAATTTTAGGAATGGCATGTATTATCTATATGAATTAATGCTGTTATAAAATCTGGATCTCTATTCTTCTTAGTTTTTAGCTTTTTTAGGAATTAATAATAAATTACTCATCAAAAAAAGTAGTTTTTTCATGGTTTAATGTGTTTCACTCAAACTCTCGAAAAATTTGCTTTGGGGTCAATCACAGAAATGGAAAAGTTTTAGCTTGATGGAATATTTTTTGAGGTCTGGATTACGTTACACTAGAAGAGATTTCACACTTTGAGCTGCACAGAACTCTTATGGATGGAACTGTATTTCTGTAATCAGTTTCTTTTGTAATCACAGGCTCCACCAGACCACTAAAGGGGCTCATGGAGCATGTATGCGTGCACGAGTGCACACGCGCACACATACACACACACACACACACACACACAAGCTAAAGAATCCCTGAGTTAGTGAAAATGCAATGCAACCGGAAACAAAGAGGGTGGGAGTTAATACACCAAAAGTGGAAAAAAAAATGATTGAAGATATATTTAGGAGACTTCCCTTGTTTACTTTAGATCTTAAAGTATCACTCTATTAACATATAGTCAAACCAATTAATTTTTTATAGTAAATAAAGTTTGAGAATCACTGTTATAATCCTTCAGAAACATTTCACCAGAGCTATCAGGAAAGGACCGGCAACACTGCACACAGACAGAGCATTTCCTAACAACCTGTGTTCTACAAACAAAAGAGCTCACTCTTGTAACAAACAGGTCTCAGTTTTATGTGTGCAGAGAAAAGGGCTTTTAGTCCACCCCCCCAAAAAAATACTACCAAAACAAAAAAAGGATAAGATCATGTCTTAATACAGTCTTCCATCATTTCAGCCGTGAGCTTGCTTGATCTCAAGAATCCCATATATGCTTTGAGAGGTGAAAAGCCTTTGTGAATAATTGAAGACAAAATAATGAAACCCTAGAATGTCAGAGACATAATATAGTTTTGTAGAATTCATCACAGAGCTTTTAAATTCCCAAATACTACATGCTGAATAATTTATTCCTGTGTCAATATGGGGCCAGCAGATGTTCATTCAGAGCCAATATTAACCCTCCTCAAGCAGGAGAGCAGGAAAATAGGCTCTGCCTGAGCTGGAAGAAGGCACTTAGTTTAAGTGACATTATCTTGGTGTTTATGAGAAAATTAAAGTAGCTTTGGAAGTCAAGAAAAAAAACACACTACTTAGTCAGCAATCTTTTATCAAAGTCTGCTTTAAAGATAAGGAGGTGAATTTCATGAAAACACACAAATGGTTGAATCAGGGGATCTGATAACACTGCTCTCTCCTTTCAGAAGGGTCCCTAGGGATTTTTTACTGATTCTAAGAATATCTCTTAGTGGCTTATTGATATTTACCTCCCTCTTTGGAACACTGATTCCTGGTACAGTGCTGAATACTTTATTGTGTGTTATTTTCTAGATATTCTTCCCTCTATTACTTTCTAATTCAGTTCACTTTAATTAATATAGGCTATATAGTTCCATTTATGAAGAAAATAAGGCAGAACAAAAACCACAAAATTAAGCAACAATAAAGTTTAAAGTTTCAACAATGGTCTATAAAACTTCAAAACTAGAAGCCAATGCCTCAGATCACATTCATTTATTCCTTCATTTAACAGCTAGTTACTGAGTACCAACTATATACTAAGTACTATGCTAGGGCTGCAAAAAGGAGGAGCTGATTAATCACTCTAAAGACTTATTAGACAAGAACATATACATACATATGTCCAGATAAGCGCAGAGGCTTCCAGTCAATATGGTAAAAATGGTATATCAGGCTACTATGGAAAGACCCAGAGCTCCCAATCTAAAAAAAAAAAAGAATGGGTAGAATATATGAAAATAATTTTAGGCTACAGGTCTAAGCTCACATCCAAGGAAAGGAAACCCCCAAGTGCCAGAAACAATGAGGAAATAAAAGTCAGAGAGGTTGGGCACGGTAGCTCCTATCTATAGTTTCAGCTACTCTGGAGGCTGAGGCCAGAGGATCGCTTGAAGCTAAGAGTTCGACGCTGCAGTGAGCTATGATTGCTGCCACTATACTCCAGCCTGAGTGACAGAGCAAGACCCCCTCTTGGCAATGGGGAGGAAGGGAAGAAAAGGCAGAGAGGTAAGCAGGAGTTTGAAGCCAATAAAGCTTCCAGGAAGGGGAAGTACTATAATCAGTCATAGGCCTCAGTGACCGGGGAGAACCCACAGATAGCCCCCTCAGCAAGGGGTGCCCGGGCTGCAGGCTTCATGCATGCTGCTTGGTGGACATGAGCTACCTAAATAAAATTTAAACCAAGAGTCACCAAGGCGTGCCCAGGAAATAGGGATTCCACACACCGGTGTGGTGATGTGGATAGGAGGATTTACCACAAGAGATAGACATAATTCAACAGACTAAAGAAAGCTTTAAAACAACTATGTTTAAAATGTTGAAGGAGATAAAGGAAGAGAAGTAATAAGAAAAAAGAACAGCATGAAAAATGATCAGATTTTACAAAGAATCAAATGGAAACTCAGGATTCCTAAATAATCTCAAAATAACATGCAGTTGAAGAAAATAATAATTACTGCTAATATTTATTGAGCACATATACTGTGCTAGTACCATTCTTAACGTAAACTTCATAAGAACACTATGCTGTGTGTTATTATCCTGACTTTACAGATAAGAAAAGGAAGATCCACAGAGGTAAAAATCTACTTGCCTTTATTTAAACAAATACTGTGGAGGAAAAGAGGTTTTGAAAATAAACTGGAGATATTTCTTTACAAAAACATGTCCCCCCTTTGGAAAAGGATTTATCACTGAAAGCTTTCTTTCAGTGTCAGTTTCATCTAGCATATTTTAAAAGTTTAAATTGATTATGCACATAATTCTTGTGACCATCTCTAGCACATCAAGCAAGCTATATTTACACAACACTTAATATTTTTTTAAAAAAAGAGGAATCTAATCATGTGCCAGACATTGCATTAGGCATTTTACGTATCTTACCTAATTTAATAATCTCAAAATTTTGTGAGGAAAGGATTATTATCCATTTTACAGAAAAAGAAACAAAAATACAGTAATCCTAAATACTCCTATATTCACTACTTTCAAATTCTGATGAATATTCTCTTCAAGTGGGAGGCAATTAATTCCAATTCCCCAAGGAGTCAAAGAATAGTAGTCAGTGCCAAAAGCTGTCCAAGATCCTGAAAGAAGCCAATATGACAGCTGCCCCCAGCATGCTGCATGGCTGAGTATTCAAAAGCCCAACAGATCTCACACCCAAACACATTGCTCAAGGGCAGAGGATCACCCTGCTTTACTAGGGAGTCAAGAAGAATGGACTGTGTGGCCTTCTGCTCCAGCACCAGCCCATTGCAAGGGAAAAGACAGCCAAATATAGATGGCCCTGAGCCACATTAAAAGGGCTCACACTGCCCTCCACCACTTAGGTATAAAGAATAAAATCCAAGGTGCCTTCAGTTGCTTTGGAAAATGAAAACTTTTAAACCTCCGTTCAAGAGTGAATGGCAAAAACTATATGGTAGATTTTCAGTAAATAGTTTCGAAATGATTATATTTAACTTTTCCTCTTCAACTATCTTCATCTTTTTAACATTCAGACATGTCAGTTCTCTTTAAAAAAGGAAAGGTAAACAAAGAATCCTTCTATCTCCCTTTCCAACTACCACTCTCTTCCCTACTCTTCAAGGCCAATCTTTTAAACAAGTTTGTTTCCATTGCTGTCTATACTTCCTTGCCTTTGACTTACTTCTCCATACATTGGCTTCTCCTCTACTCTATCCCTACCGAAAGCCCTAGTCAAAGTCATTATCACCTACTCATGGGGCCTTGATGGGGCTCTGAGAAATTGCTAGGGTTCTTTGGGGGCAAGGCCGGTTATGTATTTTGTAGGGCAGCCACATAATTTGTGGAGGCTAGTACAAAATGAAAATGAGGGGCTTCTTGTTTTAAAAGCAAAAAAAAAGAGCTTTTTCTTTTTTTCCTATGGTTTCTCTCTCAACAACTGATGGCTTGTTAAATTTTTTTACTTAATATTGTGCTCCCTCAGGCATGAGGATGCTTGAGGCACTGCAGACTCTCACAGGCACCCAGAATACCACCCACGACTTGGTGTGCAAAGTGTACCCCCAACCCACCCTGCTTTTGTGTCCACACCCAGTCCCTTCTAGGGGTGGAAGATGGCCGCAGTTGATGGGCAGGAGCAGGGGAGTGGTCAGCTGGGAACCTGTTGCAAGGAATAGGAAGTAACAGAAAGCTGGATCATAGAGGTTTCATGTCCCAGCACATACTCCATTGTTCTATCTGACTTCCCTTAGAAAATACAAATTCAATAATACAATTATTCAGAATTTCAAGACAACAACCACACAGCATTAAATTCCAAGCACAGGACCCCCTTCTGAGCATGAGACCCCATGCAACTGCACTGGTGGCATGCCCAGAAAGCTGGCCCTTGCCATGCTATATAGTAATCATGGTCATGTCTGTATAAAACATCATAGTCCACAAAAATGATTCCAGTTTCACTTTAGTTCCACAATAAACCTATAAATACATATGAATTGGAATCCTCATTTTACAGATGAAAAAACTGATTCAGAAAAGTGAAATGCATTGCTCAGGCATGGTAGAGCAGGTGCTAAATCCATGCTTCCTGACTCCAAGTCTAGGACTCTCCACTGTAATGTACTTCCCAAGTGTAGATGGAAGGGGACAGCGATCATGGTGTAGACCAGTTGTCTACATGAACCACCGTTTAGTCATTAGGTGTAAATTACTTTTATCAATTTTCTGTCAATTCCAGTCAGATTTTTAAAAACTCAGTTGATTTTTTTACATTCTAAAATTCAAACACCTTATATAAACATGTAGTCTAAGAGACTAAAGAGACAGAGTAACAGGTGAAAAAGTTAGTTTTTTCCCCAGTGTACCCCATCCAATGTATACCTTGACCCACCTAATCACTGAGTCAGTCACAAAGAATTCCAGAGCAAGCAGGTGAGACTGTGCTACACTGGGATGCAAGATTAGAATCGATTCCTTGATTTAGTTGGTGGAAAGTTCATCAAAATGCCAAATAGATAGTAAAAAACAGGTAATATGGGAAAGAACTTGGCTAGGAGATATCAGAATCAAGGAGGGAGCTATTTTCTTCATGCTGACTCTTTTTGACCCTCATTCCACATACTTTATATAATTCAATCTTTCCAGATGGTGAAATTATTGCTAGACTTCCTGTTAACATAAACTATTAATACCTTATTTTGAGAATTAAACTCTAAACTCATTCCAGTTTCCTAATTCAGTTATTCAAAATTCTCCCCTGAAAGCAAGAATAGAGCTTTTTTTGGTTGAACTAATATGCATTTGTTACAACCATTCACAGCGTCGACCCTTCACACTGGCTGATCACCCAGAAAATATCCAAGAAAAAGGAAGTGCAACTGAATGTTAGATCCAAATAGCACAATCTCTCAGCTCACTAGAGCAGAATCTCTCTCTAATACACTGGTCACAGGCTATATTACTAGCTCTTTTTATCCATCTCGAGGTAGAAAAGCCATAATTTAAACTGACAGCATTACTTGTCACGAAGTCTGTGGGTTTACAATTTCTAAATGTCAGTTTGAACTTCTGACTAGTTCCTTAGAGCACTACTGTTTGTTTCTAAATGAGGCAACTTGTCAGCTCTGCATACATAAAAGCAGTTAATCAGCAATTTGCAGAGCAACACAAGAGGAATAGCAGTATGCCAACAGTGGTCCCACAAAGCACCTCCAATTAGGAAAGAAAGCCTTGTCCTGAGCCAATAATATCCTCGTATATCATAAAATTCATTCTCCTACTCAGTAGATGAAACATTTCATGCCGAGACCTTATTATTTTGAAGTAACTGTCTGCATTCAGCCCGAGGTACCTGTGCATCCCCTGGTCTTCAATGGAGGCACCACAGGCAGTGAGTGAATGAGGACGGCTGTGATTCCTGACCCTCCTGGCTGGGGCTTCCATTCAGGTTCCTGCTCCTCCCTTTTCTAGGCAGCTTCACATCTCCTGTCTTCAGCTTTCTAAGTAAAATACAGATGGGATCTTATCTGTGAAGTACCCTGGTTCCTTTAAACTTCTAGAATATTACTGAACTATATAACAAAATCAACTCCTAAAATATCAATAATAATAATTCTAATAATCAGATTACTTCATAAGAACAGTCCATTTCAAGGGTAAAAACAATTTGGTGTAATTTTTAACTACTAATGGGCTTAAGTCTACAGACTGAATTCTAGAATATGGTTTAGAATGACTAAAATTAAATAGCAATTAAAGGAAAGAATTCTAAAACACTTTTTAAGAAAACCTCTTCTTCCATTATCCCTGGCGGCTATCTCAGATGTCATATCAGAATCATTTCAGGAAATAAAAAAAAAAAAAGGTTTCTTTGACTGTAGTCATGTACCTCATCCATTTATACAAACTTTGTCTATGACAGCCTCCCAAATCAGATTTTAAATTGATCTAGCAAATTGGTTTAGTGATTGGGTCAAGGAAAAGAGCGGCCCAGCCCAATCCAATAATCCATTTAGCCAGAATCCAATAATCTATTAGAAATCTTCCTCTTATGAAACGTATTTTATTTTACTAGAGTTAGAAAATAAGTGCTTCTGTATCTGCTTCACAGTTTTTCTTAGTGCCTAAGACATTTGGGGAAAAGAAAAATCCTTTCTGAATCCAGTGATAATCACTTGCTTGTCAAGTAACAAGTTGTAAGTGTACAGGCAGATATTAAGAAATAGAACCTGGCTCCAGGTAAGTCCAAGTGCCACCTGCCAACTGGCAAGTAGATGTATTTTGGTAACAAGAGAAGCTCCAGACCCTAGAGAGACCTATTATTGAAGTCAGGCTTAGATGTCTCTTCACAACACTGTTTGGCCCAGTGGCATAAGAGTGCCTGGGTCAGGGCAGAGAGCTCCAGCAGACCCCATTCCAAGCAATATACATGACGTTATAGAGATAATATATACCTTGAGATCATCTACTTTAAACCCTTCTCTCTCTCCACCTTGCTCCCTATTTACAGAAGAGAAAATCAAGGCTCAGAAATCATTTGTCCAAGATGACATGGAGCTAGAACAAACAGGTCTGATTCTAAAATATCTGATTAGTAATCCAAAAAATGTACCTCTCTCCTCTCCTTTCTCCCTCCTTCCCCCACTCCATCTACTCTCACTCTTTTTCCTTCCTTTCCTCTTTATCATCACCATTGTCTTTAAGCAGCCAACGTCTTTCTTCAAACAAAACCTTAACTAGAAGCCCAACATATAAAACACATTAAAAGGGTCTGTTTAGATGCAAACAGAGAAGAGAGGCAGAGCATATGTGCTAGAATCCTGCCTCCTTAACTGAGCCTGCAGGCTCCTCTGGGATCCTGGGTAGAAAACTGTGAACAGGTACCTGAAATCAGGAGACCTACTTCCTTGATAGCTTGAAATAAAGCTAGTTCAAACTCTAATTAGAATATTTTTGTATCAAATTAATATTTTTTAAAACATTAATAAAATGTATCTTGGGATGGCAGTTTTTTTAAAAAAGTTTTTTGTTGTTGTTGTTGTTGTTAGATTTTCTTTGTTTTGAAACAAAGTCCAACATTCTCAGCTTGGTACAAAGATACTCTTCTAAGACATTGATATTAAATCCAAAACAGAGAAACATTAATTTTCTTTAAATATCATCAGTACATGTGACCAATTATGGTATGTTAGATTTATTTAGCTAGAATTCAAAATTAGGAAACAAGGCTATGAAATGGTTGATAGTACAAGCATACCTCATTTGATTGTATTTCACTTCATGGTGCTTCACAGATATTGCATTTTTTATAAATTGAAGGTTGTGACAACCCTGCATCAAGCAAGTCTATTGGTGCCATTTTTCCAACAGCATTTGCTCACTTCATGTCTGTGTCACATTTTGGTAATTCCCCCAATATTGCAAACTTTCATTATTATTATATCTGTTACAGTGAGCTACGATTAGTGATCTTCGATGTTACTATTGTAATTGTTCTGGGGCACCACAAATTAAGCCCATAGAAGACAGCAAACTTAATAAATGTTGTGTGTGTTCTGTCTGCTCCGCTGACTGGCTGTCCCTCTGTCTCCCTCCTTTTCCTCAAGTCTCCCTATTCTCTGAGAAAACAATATTGAAACTAGGCCAATCAATAACCCTACAATGGCCTCTAAGTGTTCAAGTGACAGAAGAGTTGTACATCTCTCACTTTAAACCTAAAGCTAGAAATGATTAAACTAGTGAGGAAGTCAAGTCAAAAGCCAAGACAGGCTAAAAGCTGGGCCACTTGTGCCAACAACCCAGCTACAATTGCAAATGACAAGCTCTTGAAGGAAATTAAAAGTACTACTTCAGTGAACACACAAATGATAAGAAAACGTTAACAGCCTTATTGCTATGTGGAGAAAGGTTTAGTGGTCTAGATAGAAGATAAAACCAGCCACAATGTTCCCTTAAGCCAAAGCCTAATCCAGAGCAAGGCCCTAACTCTCTCAATTCTATGAAGGCTGAGAGAGGTAAGGAAGCTGCAGAAGAAAAGTTGGAAGCTAGCAGAGATTGGTTCATGAGGTTTAAGGGAAAAACGCCAACTCCATAACATAAAAGTGCAAGGTGAAGCAGCAAGTGCTGATGTAGAAGCTACAGCAAATTATGCAAAACATCTAGTTAAGATAATTGATGAAAGTAGCTACATTAAACATCAGATTTTCAATGTAGATGAAACAGCCTTCTATTGGAAAAGATGTCATCTAGGAATTTCATAGCTAGAGAGAAGAAGTCGATCCCTGGCTTCAAAGCTTGAAAGAACAGGCTGACTCTCTTGTTAGGGGCTTATGTAACTGGTGACTTTAAGTTGAAACCAATGCTCATTTATCACTCTGAAAGTCCTAGGTTCCTTAAGAATACTGCTAAATCTACTCTGCCCATGCTCTATAAATGGAACAACAATGTCTAGAAGACAGTACATCTGTTTATTTTAAGTCCACTATTGAGACCCGCTGCTTAGAAAAAGATACCTTTCAAAATGTTACTGCTCACTGAAAATCCATCTAGTCACCCAAGAGCTCTGGTGGAGATGTACAAGGAGATTAATACTGTTTTCACACCTGCTAACACAATATCTATTCTGCAGTCCATGGATCAAGGGGTAATTTCAAGTCTTATTAAGAAATATATTTTGTAAGGCTATAGCTGAACAGACGGTGATTCCTCTGATGGATCTGAGCAAAGTAAATTAAAAACCATCTGGAAAGGATTCACCATTCTAGATGCCATTAAGAGCATTTGTGATTCAAGGGAGGAGGTCAAAAGATCAAATATCAACATAAGTTTGGAAGAAGTTGATTCCAACCCTTAATGACTTTAAAGGGGTCAAGATTTCAGTGGAGGAAGTAACTGCAGATGTGGTGGAAACAGGAAGAGAACTAGAATTAGAAGTAGAGCCTGAAGATGTGACTGAATTCCTGTAATCTCATGATAAATAAATGAGGAGTTGCTTCTTATGAATAAGCAAAGAAAGTAGTTTACTGTGATGCAATCTACTCCTGGCAAAGATGCTGTGCACATTACTGACATGAAAGGATCTAGAATATTATATCAACTGAGTTGATAAAGCAGCGGCATGGTTTGAGAAGAGTGACTCTAATTTTGAAAGAAGTTCTACCGTGGGTAAAATGCTATCAAACAGCATCGCATGGCCGGGCGCGGTGGCTCACGCCTGTAATCCTAGCACTCTGGGAGGCTGAGGCGGGCGGATCGCTCAAGGTCAGGAGTTCAAAACCAGCCTGAGCAAGAGTGAGACCTCGTCTCTACTATAAATAGAAAGAAAGAAATTAATTGG
>CAUYMX010107268.1:0-25015 GCA_963573855.1 Lepilemur septentrionalis | reverse complement strand
TTTTTTTTTTAATTTAATCAAATCCCATTTATTTATTTTTGTTGTTGTTGTAATTCCTACTGGAGTCTTAGTCGTAAATTATTTGCCTAGGCCAGTATCTAGAAGAGTTTTCCCTACATTTTCTTCTAGAATTCTATGGTTTTATGCCATACATTTAAGTTTTTTACCCATTTTGAATTAACTTTTGTGACTGGTGAGAGATATGGATCCTTTTTCATTCTTGTGCATGTGGCTATCCAATCGTCCCAGCACCATTTATTGAACAGGGTTTCTTTTCCCCAGTGTATATTGTCTGCTCTGTCAAAGAGTAGATGACAACATGATGATGGTTTTATATATGGGTTCTCTGTTTTGTTCTATTGGTGTATATCTCTATTTTTGTGCCAATACCATGCTGTAATGTTCAAGTTTTCTTAAAGAAATATTAAATATGTGTATGTTTATTTATAATTTTTGTAATAAAACTATATTAAAATGTAAAGTACCAACTATTTGTCTTAGATAGTGTGATATTTTTCAGAGTGTTCCTCTAGACAGCTGTATTAGTCTATTGGGACTTCCATAGAAAAGTACCACAGACTCTGTAGCTTCGACAACAGAAATTTACTTTCTCACAGTCCTGGAGCCTAGAAGTCTCAGTGTTGGTGTTGACAGGGTTAGCGTCTTATGAGGCCTCTCTTCTTATGTGTAAATATCCTTCTTCTCCCTGTGTCTTCACATGGTCTTCCCTCTGTACCTATATGCCTGTGTCCCAATTTACTCTTCTTATAAGGGTACCAGTTTTATTGGATTAGGTTCCACCCTAATGACCACATTTTAACTTAATTACCTCTTTAAAGATCCTATCTCCAAATAAAGTCACATTCTGAGTTACTGGAGTTTAGGATTTTAACATATGAATTTGAGGGGATAAAATTCAGCCCATAACACTCTACCTTCTGAGCCTCTCCATTCACATCCTCCTCACACACAAAACACATATGCCTCTTTTCAACAGCCCCCAAAGTCTTAACCCAATACAGCATCAACTATAAACCCAAAATGTCATGTAAATATCAACTAGGTAAGGAATGAGTAAGACTGAAAGTATGGTTCATCTTGAGAGAAAATTCCTCTTCAGTTGTGAACCCACAAAGCCAGACAAGTTATCTGTACCCAAAATACAATGATGGGACAGGCATAGGATAAATATTCCTATTCCAATACGGTAAAATTATAAATAACAATGGGTTTATGGGTCCCAAGCAAGTTTAAAACCTAGTAGAGCAAATTCCATTATATTTTAAGGCCCAAGAATAATCCTCTTTGGCTTGATGCTCTGCTCTCTAGGCCCACCTGTGTGGCCTTGCCTTCCAAGTCCATCATGGCAACAACCCTACCTGCTGAGTCTGTGCTCTCTGGGCGAGCACTGCCAATCTCTGAACTACATTCAGGATTATTTTTCTTTTTATAGTCACCCCAACATTTATTAAGTTATTGAGCAGTAGAGTGAGTTCAGCACGTGGATGAAAGTATCACCACGCTGTCTCTTGTTTTATTGTTGAAACACACCAGGCTCTTGCCATTAATGGGATCGGGAAGGCATTGGTGACTCCATCCAGAGCCAGGGGGTGGCCAGGGTCCCTTCTGGCCTTGTGGGTCACCCCATCCTCGAGGCACTGGATTTCTCTGTGCAGGGGAAGCTGAGGCCTGGCCGCTTCTCAAGGTGGGGGCAGAGCAGGGTTGTGTCTACCTTGGCCGCCCTCTCCCCATCCCGTGCTTGTAAGACACCATGGTCTCCAGTTTTCTAAAGGGAGCCACACTACGTCTTGAGATTGAACTTCTTAATCCACCTTATTTTTATTCATGCCTGTCAGAACATAAGCAGATAACTTAGATGTAAACTGTTTACTAGTCATGACCAGGCAAAGCCAAGCACAACTTCTATAACAACTCGGCCAACGATATTTGAAGCCTACCCAAATTTTTGAAATTTTGCCAGTGGTGCCTGGGGGCACTGTGGCCAGAGTAGGCAGATGGTGGTAGGTTTCAGAGGAAAAAAGCAGTGGTGGATTCTCCCCACAATGGAATGTTAGAAGAATGGAAGAGGAACTTTCTATCTACAGCCTTCCCTTGCTTGTCTTTGGGGTGCTCAGCCCTTATCTGATTTTAAAATAAGCATTTTGTCTATTATATGTTTTCTATATATCCATTTTATATATCCATGGATGACTATAGCTCATCCCTATTTTTCTTTTTTCTTGAAGAATAATATATGTTCATAGTTAGGTATCTCCACTGACCCATCCTGCAGAATCCCAGAATTCCAACAGCCTTCCTTCATTTCATACCATTTCTATTCTCTTCAGTCTAAGCTGGTAGCATTTCTGCTGGCATAAAATTCTAAAAAAACTTGGTGGCCTCCCATGGAATTCACTAAAGTCCATGCTATCAGACAAGAGGGTCCTCCACAGGTCTTTCTTGATAATTGTGTCTCTCTTCTTGGTTTCTGCTGAGATAGTTAATTGAATCCGTGACTCTCACCCATAATCTTTTAGCAAATAGTTGTTTAACTACTGCCTTTGTGTTGTCTCCAGAACATGCATTCCCATTTTTTTATTTTAATTTTATTTTTCTATTTATATTTTTACAATATGGGATAAGCTGTAAATTTTCCAAAACTTCACATTCTGGTTTCTTTGTGCTTAAAAATTCCTACTAAATAATGGAATATTATTCAGCCCTAAAATTGAGCCAGATCTTGCCACTTGCCATAACATAGATGAGACTGGAAGACATAATGCTAAGTGAAACAATCCAGACACAGAAAGAAAAATATAGTATTGTCTTACCTACATATAAAAATCTAAAAGAAAACATTCAAATGTTCAGAGAGAGAGAATAAAAAGGTGGTTGCTCAGGGAAAGGGGGCAGGGAATGGGGAAATGTAGATCAGAGGATACAAAGTAGTAGATATGTAGGATGAACAAGTCTTGAGATCTAATGTACAACATGAGGACTATAGGTGTTAAAATTGTAATGTATTGACATTCTTGCTAAATGAGCAGATTCTGGTGGTCTTCCCCCTATACATGGATGTGTGTGCCCTAATTGCCTCTTCTTATACAGATACCAGTTATATTGGATTAGAGCCCACAGCAATGATCTCATTTTAACTTATTTACCACCTTAAAGATCCTGTCTCCAAATACAGTCACATTCTGAGGTACTAAGAGTTAGGACTTTAACACATGAATTTGGGAGAGCACAATTCTGCTCATAATTAAGCCCCTTGCTAGATGATTTTTAACCACTTACTTCCTATTTCATAAGAAGTCAATGGTAATCAACAAAGTAGAGATAACATCATTTACTGGATTTGGCTAATTTGTTTTTTTATCTCAATTCTGCCACTTAGTACCTATGTGACCTTGGTCAAGATAAACACTCTGAACTTTAGTTTCCTGACCTGCAAAATGGGGATGATAATATCTGTTTCACAGAATTCATATGCATATTAAAAGAAATACTACATATAAAGAACTAATCATAGTGTCTGATCAAAGTAAACATTAAACAAATATGATTTCCTTTTTTCTTTTTTTTTTTCTATTAGGGAGAACTGCTTCAATATGCTCATTTCAACCGTGGATCTTATCCACATTCATCCTTTCTCCCTGCCTTTTTTCTCTAAGACAAAATCCTCTACCTTTATTCTCAGGCCTACACATCCAGCCTCTTTTGGTAGTTGGTTTCATTAATATAAACTTCAATACATATACCAGGTCTGTCACTCACTTAACTGTGTGACCTTAAGACTTTGAGCTAATCTGTGAGCTCAGTTTCTAATTTGTAGAATGAGTATAATAATACCTATCTCATAGGGTTGTTGTGCCTGTCACTGGTGCCCAGCAGCAGTAAATATTTGTTGAAAGAATACTGATAATGACAACAATTAGCATTTATTGAACATTTACTGTGTACCAGGTAGTGTGTTAAATATTTTACATAAATTATTTAATTGAATTTTCACAAGAACTAAATCAGGTGAATCAATAAATTCTCCTTCTTTTGCCTGAGCTAACACAACATGGCCTTCTTCATTGTATAACCAAAGTCCCCTTACTATTATAATAGTTGAGTGTGTGTGTTTTTTTTTTTAACATTCTGACAGGAATATAATTTGTGATAAGATTTTCACCAAGTTTAATTTTCTTTATATATATTTCATTCCCATTTTGAATCCGAAGCCATAAAAATATTTTTATAAGAATTAAGTTATTTATATATAGTCCAAAATGCACAGTGTCTAACCCTGCATACAATGCCATCACTTTTAACAAGAGAACGAGGAGCAGCCTGATGTGACACGAGATCTACATCAAAAGGTTGAAAGTTAGGAAACGTACCGAAGAAGTAAACCATTCTTTATTCATCCCAAAATGAGTTGTATCCATCTTCACACACACACACACACACACACACCCAAAATGGTGTTATTCATTCTTGCTAGAAATCTATTTTTTTCTATTTTTACAGCCTTCATTTTTTTCAATTAAAATATTTTAATTTGTCTTCCTGAAGTGGCCCATTCCCAATAATGAAATGTAGTGTAAAGATAGTAGAACATATTGAATGAAAAAAAAATCTTTCATCCTAAATAAGAAGAGGTATAACCCACATTATAGTGTGATTGTTATCAAGACATTTGCATCTTCCATGGGGTCCTGTTAGCCTAAACACCAAAGCTGCCACCTTAGATATTACATACCACTCAAATGACATTTTGTTGGCAGATCCTACTCTTTCTCTTCCCTCCTTGCACAATGTAAATATCTGAAGAATAAGGCTGACCACAGGAACAGTCCAAGGAAGCCAATTTGCCTTCTCTGTTCTTCCGCTGTCTTCTCTTCAAGCCCATCTTAATACCCACAATATCACACTTTCTCTACAATGACTATTTTTCTTTTACCTCATAAACATCTTTTTATATATTCTCTCTTATTCATTCCCAACATCACCCATGCTCCAACCACAATTTTATTTCTAAAATTCAAACAAAGTTTGCTATGTGCCTACCCCATTTAAAACTCATTAAACACCCCTCACCATTGTCTTCAGGATAAAGTTTAAATCCTTCAATTGGCAAGCAAGGCCTTCCACGTTCTGACTCTTGCATTTCTTTGCTGCCTTTCCTTTTTCTCACCACATTCTTATGAGACTCTTTGCTTCAAGCTTTAAAACCTCCCGGCATGCTTTCTTGCAGATGTAGAAATGGCTTGTCCCCTCATGTGCTTGTAATCTTTGCTCACATATCACTTTCCAGGACCTAGGACCTGGACTAGGGTGAGGTAAGTGAGGTGCTCGGGGCACAAAATTTAAGGAGGTATTCACTCTCAGGCTTGTTTAAGTACAAGGTTGGCAACTGAGAATGAGTGCCTCCTTAAGTTTTGTGTTCTAGATACCTCCCTTGACTCATCCTAGCCTCAGGTTCCCACCCTCTACCGTTTAATATTGTAACCATACCCTGACACAACCTATCCCTCTCCCCTATTTTATTTCTCCATGGCATTTTTCACCATCTGACATATATATTTATTTATATACTTGTTACTTTTTTCTTTGTCCTCAATAAAGTATAAGCTCTATGAGGACAGGGATTTCCTTAAGTTTTGTTCACTGTTGTATATCTAGAGCCTAGAATAGCACCTGGAACATAGTAGGTACTCAATAAATTTGATGAATGAATCTACAAATCTACTTGCAACTTCCACAACCACTATACTCTCTCTATTATTTTGCATATGCTGTTCTATCTACAAGGAATGCCCTTCTTACCTTAGTATGCCAGATTAACTCCTACTTGCTTTTATGAATTGACTCAAGAGTCACTTTTTTAGAAGCCTTACCTAACTCTCATTAGGCTTAATTAATTGGCTCTCTTCTACAGCCTTCATATTAGTACACTATGTTATGGTTGTGTTCCTTGTCTATAATCTCTACTAGATTATGAGTTCCTTGAAGGCAATCAATCCCTGACCATGTTGGCTTGGTATAATATAAAGTGATTTGAAGACACTGAGACATGAGCTAGAATCCTGGCTTAGCCACTTGCTCATTAGACAAATCATTTAATCTCAGTGAGCATCAGTTTCCTCACCAGAAAAAAAAAAATGAAGGCAATAATACATATTTTCTATGATGGCTGTGAAGAGGAAATAAGGATATGTACATAAAAGACCTAGCATTTTGCCTAACACATAGCATGCACTCAAAAAATAGATTTTATTTTCTCTGTCCCCCCTCCACACGCACTTAACAGAACTCTAGTAATACAGTAGATGCTGAGTAAATGTTTGAATAAATGCTTCACCCTGTCTGTCCACGTTCTCACAATTTTTCATGCTCTGGGCCTCCCTCTCCATGGTGTTCTATCAGCTTACAAGAACTGATTGTGCACATCTCTTTTCAATTCCATGTTCAATACTGTCTCATTGGTATTGGCCATGGTGGGAGTATTCATACTGAGGAAATAAAAATGCTATAAATCAGGGCTTTCCCATTCTTCTCCCAGATTGGTTTATCAGCACACCACTGTCTCATGCCTGACTTATATACTGAAATATTACAATGAATAGGGAAGAGAGCAGAGATGATAATGACAGTTATTTATATAATCCATGGCAGATAAGGTAGACTTTGGATGTCCATTAAATCATAAGAGCCCGTAGGTATGAAAAATGTTAGCTTTCTAGTATCAGAATAGATTTTCAACAAAAATGTGTTTTATAAAAGAATATATAGTGATTTGTACTAGACGTATTAACTAAATGGGGTCAGGAAGGAAATGAATTTGTTTAAAGATAAAGCAACACGGTATGACGGGTATAACTTCTTCCTAGAAGGCTAGCTGTATGATATAAATACAGATGTAGAGAAATAATGTCAGATGGGTCTCAGATATACCATCTATTAAATGGAAATACTATCTTTCTTGACTAAAGTCAGTAGTCCAGATCTGCTGCTGTTGAAGGCTTTTCTGGTATCATAGTATAATGAAAAGTATCCTGGTCCATAAGTAAGAAGACATCACTTCATAGTCTTAAATCTGGGACTTGCTAGTCAGGTGTCAAGGCAGATCACAAATAAAATGGGATAGGAATCTATATTTTGTGTCTTTAAGGAGACTATTGTGAGGATCAAATGCAATGGTATATTGGAATGTTTTTGATAAACTTTAGCATGCTATTGCAGGGTTTAGCATGCTATTTAAATTATTAATATGATGATGAGGTTGTGACTGCTTGGATGATCTTTGATTCATTTTACCATAAGGTTAATTGTCTACCAAATGAATTTCCCACCTTGCTAGGGGGAAGCTTGGTAAAAATTAGTATTGACCATTGAATTTTTTCAATAATTATTGGCATCATAAAAGTAAAGTATGCTCAATCCATGCCAATTTTTTAAAATTATAATGACCAACAGCAACCTCAGGATCTCACTCTTTTCTTCTGCTGATTGAGAGAAATCATTCTTCTTCTATGATATCTCTGATAATCCCTCAGAATGGTAGTTCTGAAAAGATAAGTGCAAAGGCCATTATTTGTTGGAAGAAAACATCAATCTTCCCTAATATTGTGATTTTCTGACCATATTTATTGTAAATTTTGTCAGATTATAAAAGAACCATTGATAATTGGATAGCTGACTATCAATTCATTTGTCTTTATTGTATAAATGTAGTTTCCCAGTTTCTCATCTAAAATAAGCATCAATGATTTATATAGCCATATAAACACTGAACCCGATCATAAAGGTAAGGAATGTAGCTGAAGTATTAGTATAAAGAGAAACAGGATAAGCAACAGACCCAGGAACAACAAAATGACTTTCTTTCTCATTGAGGTTTTACATTGCCTGGGAGCCTGACTTCTGGTTCAATTCCCAGTTCTGTTACTTGTACAACACACTGCCTTGGGCAAATCACTTAACCTCCTTGTGTGCCTGACTCTCTGTGAAGAGAACGAAGCAAAGACACAGCTTAATGTTTATGTAGTACTTAGGGTTCCTGGAAGCATAATGCCATTTGGTATTGGTGATAGCTATAAGAAAACATACTCTTAAAATTTTAGCTGCAAGTTTGCAGAGTCACATTGTTCACATGAGAACATCATATTTAAAGTTTGATACATGTCTTGCCCTCTAATGGCAAACATTCAAATTGATATAATGCCGTACAGGCTAAATAAGTCACCTGCTTCCCTTAAAGGATGCTGACATTTGCCTTCTGTCCGTATTTCTTTCAATAGCATGCAAAAACCTCATACAATCATGTATAGAAAAAGGTCTGAGAGTCCTTCCAGGGTCCTGATACAGCATAAATGAGCCTACCCACTACCAGGCTGAACTAACCTGACTAATGCTGGTCATTACAGAATATAATAAATATTGGGCATGTAGGAACATATATTAATAGTCAATAAAAATAATGTCATTTGTTGAGTGACTGAAGTATGGCAGCTCATTATATAGATAGATTCTTATGTAATTTTCACAACTACTCTGTAAAGTTAGTATTATCTTCATTTACATATGAAAATCGTAAGGATCAGAGAGGTAAAGAAACTTGATTGAGGCCAAATAACTACTAAATAACAGACTGAAATCCATATTCAGACTCAATCCAAAACCCAGGCTCCTAACCAGTATATCACATACTACTCCCTTTTCTGGGTTCTGCTCAACTGAGGATGAACTCCATCTCTAGGTATGTCTAAGTACTCTTAAATTACTTATTCAGAGGGGGTTATAATCACAACTTAGAATATTCTGTCTAACCTATTAATAAATACATTTATGAAGTCCTGTTAAAAGTAACACCAGAATTTTGTACTACACTTCTTTGATATGTTAGGACATTATAGTAAGACCCATGGCCAACTCTTGGCAAAATAGAGAATTTGGAGGGAATTATTTCCTCCTTACTTTGGACAAATTTTCTTTAACTAAAATTTTGTAATGATATGGAGAATAATATAGTCCCTAGATCTCCCTTCATGAAAAGGACTGTATTTGTTTAGAAGAAATTCATTGGCAAACCTACTTGAGGTATAAGTTAAAATAAAGCTGTATATTACATATGTTGTTCACTGTAAGAACACTTGGGTTATGGAGCAATGGAAACTGGAATCTAGTCCACACTTGGCTTGTCATACTCTGCTTTCTGGTGCAAAGTTACTGCAGCCTGAAAAAAGGAGTGACTTTGGTTTTGCACAAAGCCATTGGCCAGTTGCCAAGCCTGCACTCTCAAGGTTATATCCACCCAGAGAGGATATACTTTTCTAATTTATGCAGGGATACTCTCTGTAGGTTAGAGAAAAGCAGTTACTCCTTCAATCTGGCTACCTTTTTATTCTTTGTGCTCTGTTTTTTTTTTTTTTGCTAATATCTATTTCATGCATTTGACTAAATGCTTTGTAAACATTGTCACATTTGATCTTTACAACAACCGAAGATTATCTCCATTTTACGGTAATGTATTCAAACCAACACAGTTCTTAGTGGCAGAGTCTGTATTCAAACATAGCTTTGTCTGATTCCAAAGATCATGCTCTTAACTTGAAGGCTATACTGCCACCCTAACATCATAACATTGGCTGTTGTCCATAGAGTAAATAGCTCTATTTATTGATAAAATAAAAGGTGAAAATATTAAAAAATCTATCACCTAGATATTTTTATATACTTTGAGGTATATAATTTTATGATTTCCATATTTGCCCATTTTTACTGAATCATTTTTTTTTGACCCTTCTATGAACCAAGTCACTAAATAAAATTTTCCTATTTGTCAGTATAGGATCATTTCTGTCCAAATTTTCCTAAGTATCCTTTATTACTAAACACACAAAATTGTTAGAAGCCAAAGTGGTTCTGAGATACAGTGTACATCTAAAGACTATTATATGATGAGTTAAATTTTTATCAAAATGTCTTAAAACATTGATTTAAATGCAACAGCATCTTGTCTAATGTCCTCTCAATTTTATCAAAATTAAAATGCTTTCAAATTTTCTGAGATAGTAATTATCTTTGATAATATTTCTTATCCAGAGTCCCGATTAGTCTTTATCAAAAATTTTTTAAATCAAGGACAGAGAAATTGATTAAAATTCAGAAAGCCTTCCAAGTGACATAAAGATAAAACCTGCTTTGTAAATGGGAAAATGATTAAGATCAGAGTATTAACAAAAGACTCAAAAGTAATGATATTTTTTGTCAAAATTCCCATACATATTTTCTACAAAGATTTAGAAAAATATTAAATAGAAGACCATGGGTGAGTAATATTAGTAAATATAATATTACTTGAAATTATTGTTAAAATTTTTAAATTACTAAGGTACTTTTCAGTTAATTAGTCACTATGACAGTGTTGTCTAGTATCCTGAAACTGAACACAAATCAGAGCATTCAGTTTGTGTGGGAAAAACCATCATAAGTTTCCCACTATATTTTAGTGTTTTCAGGGAAAAAAAACCCATATAATCTATGTCATGAGTTAACAGCTATGGTTTTAATTCTTACATACCATGGCTTATAAACCATGTGTAGTGGTTAGGAATCTAGTTTCACTGCTGCTTATGAGTTGGACTCAATGGATGCATATACCTTGCTTTATTGGTGAAACTTCATCCTAATTTTCCCATAAGCTTTAATATTTAATCCATTCTAAAAGACAGATTCAAAAATTTTAAAAAGGAGCAGCAAGTGAAAATGAGATATAACATATTTAATACAGTATAAAAGAAAGCCACATGATCAACCCCTGAGGCTACAATGACTACATTTTGTTTCCTGCCCATCTGTAAAATGTTTCAGTGCTAGGCCTGTTAACAACTTGAAATGTATTATCACATAATGTCTGAATTCTGAATCTGTTAAATAAAAAGATATCTGAAAAACACACCAACGCACATGAGAAATTATATTTTACTTCATTTTGAAGTGAAAAGCCATCTAGGGTCATTTGGAAAAGTGTGTAGATAGTTCCATGTTTCTCACCTATAATGGTTTTGTCATTTTACTTAAATTTACTGTGTTGCATTGTATCATATGAGGAACATCTGTTGAATATGCCTGCTCAGCTTCCCTTCTTTCTTCTCTTAGCAATAACAGCCAATTTTCCCTTGAAGAAGCACCCTCCTATCAGCTATCAGAATTCAATCAGATTGGGTAGGTTGACAACATTCATGCCAGAGTTTTGAGCCTCATTTAAAACCAAACTTGTGGGCCTAAGATATGGTAGCACATCCTCTTGTCCACAAGGATTGGTTCAGTGACAGGCACATGAACTAAGCTAGGTCAGTGCAAGTCTTCACTAGGATTTTGCTGGAATTATTGAGAAAGAGGAATTTTCTTACATTTGAATTTCTAATAGTAGAGATGACATACACCTAGATTTGCATGTTATTGTCTTTGCTTACATCACAGAGAGAGCCTGGCTAAGAATAAGCTGGTATTTGAAGAAAATAAAAAAAGGACAAATTCTTTCTGACATTGGTTAGAATCCTTAATCTTGTCATGCCTAACATCAGTTAATCCCCTGAACTTCCCAGTTATGAGCCTATGCATTCCCTTTTCTGTTTTTTTTCTACTTTGAGCTATCACATACCACCAAATACACCTTGACAAATGCATAGCATTCTCTTTCGTTATGAGTCTTCTGTTCCTTCTCTATTTTAGTAAGTGACTTTTAGTAAAATTTTTATCTTTCTATTTTATGAGGAATGAATCATATGATATAGTTATCACTCTCATAATCACAAAATCACGTTAATTTAGAAAGGTTCCTAAAAGAGATTGTATAGTCCTTTAAGCTGCCACAAAAAAGCAACACACTCATACAATCCCAGAAAGACAGGGTCTTTCATCAGGGTCCTCAGAGAAGAAGAAATTACAACTTCTCTTTAAGGTCTCTTCAACTGATCATGCTTACAGGCTGTGGTCTTTGGAGCTGAATGTAGGCAGACTAAGCATGGTAGTTTGAAATTTCCAGCCTCATTCAATGCCAAACTAATAGGCCTAAAACTTGACGATGCAAAAACATCTGTCTCCAGTGACAAGATGAATTTACTTCATGAATTCCTATATAACATCCCTACACATAAAATAGCAAATTCCTGTCTTGGGTAATCTGGTTAATTTAGTGGAAGCAAAACTATAAACCACATATGATAAAAGCCTAATTTAGAGGATTATCCTAACAGCGTAAAGCACAGAAAAATCACAATTGGTTTTCCCAGATGCATTAGAAATAACAGTTCTTCAAATGCTTCAAAGTTTCTTTTATATCCACAGAACAAAGAATAACACACAGTAAATGACACATGCATGTCAAGATTCAGATTTTACCAATATGACTGATGCTTATTTCCTTTAGTCTAGGCCAAGTATTCTCCAAAAGTTCTCCCTTGGGAATAAATGCTAGATTGGCATAAGTGATAACTTGGGAGTACTTCCATGTACAAAATGTATTCATTCCTCTCTCTACCATTTTACTGATTTGAAACAATTTTGAATCAGTCTGGACTTTTATTATATTTAGAATCTGAAGTAATTGCCATGTTTATGATTTTCTCCTTTTTCATTTCAGGTAGACATCTTTGTCTTTTGCCCAGTCTGCTGCTACTCTTATCTCACATTCTTTTTCTAAACGCTTAATTGTCCACTTTACCATCATTAGGGAGGGAATTGCCCTAATACCTAATAACTGTCCCAACTATCATAATTATATTGTTTATGTTAATCTCATCCACTTGTGGTAGTATCATAAAGTGGCTTTTAATCATATATCTTAATTTCCTAGGGGGAATCAAAGGCTTCCCCTCATCTCTACATACATGCAAATTACATACAAATTCTCTCTCTCCTTTATTTTCTCCTTTCTCACCTATCTCTTTCTCTTTCCCCAAGAAGAAAGAATCCTCTTCTAGGTTGCATTGGTAAGAATTACTTTTAACAGATACTAATTAAAAAAACTGACAAATAATTTATTAAATATGTAAAAAATATTTTTTCTTACATAAGAAGAAATCCATAAGTAAACAGTTCAAGACTAGTAATATGGCCCCACTATGCCAAGTTCCTTTTCTTTTTCTACTTTGTCACCTATAGGCAAGAGGAAATGGGAAGGGCAACGGGAAAAATACTCATTGCAGCCGAGTCTCTCTCTTTTTATTAGAAAAACAATAGCTATCCTGGAAGCCTCATAGTAAAATTCTACTTATATCTCATTGGCCAGAACAAAGTGATATAGCATACCCAGTGGCAAGGAAGTCTGGTCAATGTAGTTTCCACTCCTCCAGGCACCTTGTCACTTGCCCCCCCTCTCAAAATTAGGGCTGAATTAGTAAGGGAGAAAAGGTTAACAAGTATTAGGTAGGCAATTAGCAGCATTGCCCACAAAGGTCAAATAAGAAACAACAACAAAAAAATACTTGGACCTCCAAAACACACAAGAAATTCATCAAAGAAAAGACTATCACTTTTACTGGGGAAAACAATATATGTTGTCAACAAATTGGACAAGTGAAGTTTTCCTTTCCTGATTCTCTATTCTCTTTTTAATCATTTTCTTTCTCTCCCTTCTTTGTCCTCATATGGCTTTGAAGTCAGATACTGCTTAGGAGACAAGATAGCCTTGTTCTTGATTGAATTAGGAGGTCAAACTTAAATCCAGTGAAAGGAAGCATGAAATGAGCAGTTTATCCTAGTTATTAGGGAAAAAAGGTATTTCTTACTTGATTTTTAAGTTCTACCTCTGGAAAGTGAAGTGAGATTTCAAGAAGGGAGCCTGGGAGATGGGAGTCAGGTCTCAAATTAGGTTGTGTGGTAAATGGACAGGCAAGAGAGGCTATAAGGTTTATATGTGCTCTAGCTCATCAATCCAGAGAATAAAAGGTTAATATTTTGAGCTCTAATGTTGGCCTATGTTACTCTGGTGTACAATACTCTGAACAACTTAGTGGATTAAATAGTGACCATGCATGTAACCATTAAGAAGTTGAAGATTTGGGTCTCTCACCTAAGCCACTTTTAACATAACTAACAGTGGGAACTAAAGAGGAGATGGACCACTCACTTCTCAATATAATTGTTTATTGTGTTGCTTATTTCAAGTTATAGCCAATTTATAAATAATACAAACATTCTCTAATTTGTTCATAACTGTCCATTAGCAACATAGAAGAGGGGGACCTTGAATTGGACTTCAGAGATGAGTAGGACCATGGTATGAAGAAAACAGGGCATTCCAAGTGTAGGAAACAGTTTTAGAGAGGGTCAACACTTACAGAAGGGCTTGGAGTTTTTGGTTTCATATATTTTCATATCTGACTTCATCCATGAAATGTGAGAAATATTATAATATTTAATTAACCAGACATTTTCTTACATCAATATGCCCGGAACTCTAAGCATTCTTCCTAAAATGATACTATGGCTTTAATCAAAAGTGATGTGATAAGAAAGAAAGAAAATAGAAATGTCACACTTCAATCCAGAATTCAAGGCATCATTACTTGTCTGCAGTAGAATAATATCTATAATAGCTCCAATGCTACCTCAGGCAGTCCACAAATCTGCAGGCACTACATGAAATCAAAAGAGGTTACATCCCTGCAAATTTTTGTTCTCATTAAAGTGACTGAGGATGAATTTTTTCTTGATAACTAGTGCTCTCTGTTTATGACGATTTATGGCCTGGCATTAATTGACTGTTTTTATAGTTGACCTTTCAAATATTTTGCATTTAGAATGACTGGCCATTTCACCTGCTGCCCATAGGTTATTTAGAGTAGGTATTCAGGAAGAATTGGAATGGATGTGCTATATCAGAACATTGAAAAGGTCAATGTTTTAGTTGTTGATATTTTCTACAGGATATAATTCTCACATATTTTTAGTGGGTGATAGAACATTTAGAATGATTAATGCTAAAGACCTAATAATAATGATTATGACCACTGTGTTAAAATATGAACAATTCATTTCTCTGACAAAAGCATACCGAGAGCACAATGCAAAACAATGACAGGGCTGTTTTAATAGTGTTTTAATGGCCTATAATGGTCTCCAGTATTTCATACCTGTGGGAGAAAAGTAAGGTTGTGTGGTGGATTTATAGAATACTAAGTTTTGGGGAAACATTTTTTATTGGTATTAATTCATTCCGAATTCTCCAAAGTGAAATGGCAATATGGCAGATTTAAGTGTTTTGACAAATTTCATTGTAGAATAATCTATCAGTAGCATTGATAAATTCATTCATTTATTAAACAAACATTTGAGTGCTATTATGTGTAAGACTTTGTGCTCGCTAATTTGGGGTAGTGATTGTGACATGATGATGATATCCCTGGGTAGTGAAGATGGGGATAGTGATGAGATGGCAGACGACTGCATGCAGAGGGTTGTTAACAGTATTACACAGAATGTGCCGTGGCACAACTCAGACTCCAATCAGCATAAGTCACCTCACTCCTTCAGCCCAAGTTTGTTTAAGTTACTCCCCCCTATCACCACAGTGCCAAAATACTGATGAAATACAGATTGCACACACAATGCAAAGTGATTACATAGAGCCACAGCAGAACTGCCATTGGAAGGTGAATGAATAAAATGAAAGCTTGTGTCGGGCAGAACATGTTTGATGCAATGCACAACCTCTGGTCAAAGTAAATTAATAAAGATTTTATTTAAAGAAAGCTTTATGCAAATTAATAAGTAGAAACTGAGATTAAAGACCTCAATACAAGGACATAACAATCCCAATATAATAAGAATGGCATGAAAGCCAGTAAAAATCAGTGGCTTCTTCAAAAAGAAGAACCCAGACACAATTAGACTAAAAGCTATTGCATTTCTCATATGTCTAAGACATTTTAAAATATACTTAGTGTGCAGAACTATATAATATGCATGGGACAGCCAAACTCAAGCACACAATTCTTTTGTCTACAAATATATATACATATATTATTGGTTTAGTATTCATAGTGACAGTAAAACTCAACTAAACCATTATTTTCTCTTCAAAAATATCCTATGTTTTTGTCGTACACAGAATCACAGGCTAAGTTGACATCCCTAACTATTACAGACAAGATTCCTGTTCCCAGGTTAGGCTAAACAGGGTAACAAATACCCCTTACAGACTCTGTCGTTATTTGTCTGAGTGTGTTAGATATTAGAAAAGGTTCTATGCAAAAATTCTTAGGAAATTTTTTGTGCCTACCATTTGATCCAGCAGTATACTACTAGGAATCTGTCCTACAGAAAAGCCAGCATGCATGCACAATTACGCATACATGCATAATTGCAAGTTTTTTTCTAATATTGTTTGTAATGGGGATAGATTAGAAACAATTTGAACGTACATCAATAAAATAATGGTTAAAAATAAAACCAGTATGTCAAAGAATTATCTGTACTTTCATGTTCATTGCAGCATTATTCACAATAGCAGATAGGAAATAAACCTTAGTGCATATTCACAGATGAATGGATAAAGAAAATGCACTTTATATATACAATGAAATACTAATCAGCTCTAAAAAGGAAGGAAATCCTCTCATTTGCTATGACATGGATGAACCAGAAGGACATTATGTTAAGCAAAATAAGCCAGGCACAGAAAGACAAATACCACATTTCACATATATGTGCAATTTTAAAAAGTTGAACTTATAGAAATAGGATAGAATGTTGATTACCAAGGGCTGATGGGAGTAGGGATTGAGGAGATGTCAATTAAAGAATACAAACTTCTCCAAGGACAATTTATTAAATAGGGATCCTTTTCCCCACTGTATATTGTTGTCTGCTTTGTCAAAGATCAGTTGGCTGTGTGTGGATGATATTATATTTGGGCTTTGTGTTCTGTTCTATTGGTCTAGGTCTCTATTTTTGTGCCAATACAATGATGATTTGGTTACTATAGCCTTGTAGTATAGTTTGAAGTCAGGTAATGTGGTGCTTTCCCATTTGTTCCTTTTCCTTAAGATTGCTTTGGTTATTTGCGCTCTTTTGTGGTTACACGCAAAGCTTAGCATTATTTTTTTATCGATCTGTGAAATACGATGTTAGTATTTTGGTGGGAATTGCATTGAGTCTGTAAATAACTTTGGGTAGTATGGATGTGTTAACAATGTTGTTTCTACCAATCCATGAGCACGATATGTTTTTCCACACGTTTGGATTATCCGCAGTTTCTTTCCTCAGTGTTTCATAGTTCTCTTTGTTGAGATCTTTCACCTCCTTTGTTAAGTATATTCCTAGGTACTTTATTTTCTTTGTAGCAATTGTGATAGCCACATGCAAAAGAATGAAACAGGATCCATATCTCTCACCACTTACAAAAAATAATTTAAGATGGATAAAAGACTTACATCGCATGGAACCATAAGAATTCTAGAAGAAAATGTGGGAAAAACTCTTTCAGATATCAACCTAGAGAAAGAATTTATGAAGAAGAACCAAAAGGCAATCACAGCAATAACAAAAATAAATAAATGGGACCTGATTAAATAAAAAAGTTTCTGCACAGCCGAGGAAATAATTAACAGAGGATATAGACAACCTACAGAATGGGAAAAAATATTCATGGGCTATACATCTGATAAAGGATTAATAACCAGAATCTACAAAGAACTCAAGCAAATCAGCAAGAGAAAAACACACAACCCCATTAAAAAGTGGGTGAAAAACATGAACAGAAGCTTCTCAAAGGAAGATAGACTAATGGCCAATAAACATATGAAAAAAATGTTTAATGTAACTAATCATCAGGGAAATGCAAATTAAAACCACAGTGACCTTACTCCATCCAAAATGGCCTTTATTAAAAAGTTCAGAAACAATAGATGGTGGTGTGGATGCAGAAAGAAAGGAACGCTTATACACTGCTGGTGTGACAGCAAATTAGTACAACCTCTATGGAAAATAGTATGGAGATTTCTCAATAAACTAAAAGTAGACCTACCATTCAATCCAACAATCACACTACTGGGTATTTACCCAAAGGAAAAGAAGTCATTTTATCAAAAAGACAACTGCACCTGAATGTTTATTGCAGCATAATTCACAACTGCAAAGATGTGCAATCAACCAAAGTGCCCATCCATTCATGAGTGGATTAACAAAGTGTGGCATATATGCACATGGAGTACCACTCAGCCATAAAAAAAGATGAATTAATGCCTTTTGCAGCAATTTGGATGGAAATGGAGACTATTATCCTAAGTGAAGTATCTAAAGAATGGAAAAACACACACCACCTGTACTCACTACTAAATGGGAACAAACCAATGAGCTCACATGTGCATGGAGGGAAGTAAAACTCCGCAGCAATCAACCTGGTGGCAGGGGGAGGAGGGAGAGGGCAAAGCCCTACCTAACAGGTACAATGAACAATATCTGGGTGACAGGCACTCTTACAACCATTAGTCAAGCATTATAAAAGCAATTCATGTAACCAAAATTATTTGTACCCCCTAATACTTTGAAATAAAAAAAAAAGAGTACAAAATGTCACTTAAATAGAAATAAGTTCTGGAGATCTATTGTACAATATGCTGACTATGGTAAATAATGTATTATATACTTGGAAATTGCAAAAGAGCAGATTTTAAATGTTCTCTTCACAAAATATAAGTATGTGTGATGATGGATAAATTAATTACCTTGACTTAATTATTCCACAATGTATACACATATGAAAACATCAGGTAGTACATCATAACTATATACAATTTTATTTGTAATTAAAAATATTAAAAATGAAATACTTTGGGATATTATGCAGGTTTTAAAAATAATTTTGTAGATCTATTATATATGTACCAAAATAATTAGGTGCCCATGGTAAACTACTAACTGAAAAACCAAAATATCAAGTAGCAGAATATATATTCTCCCCCTATTTCTCTTTCTGTATGTATTTCTCTATTTCACAAACACACACACATCCATAATGTAATATATGAAAGAGAGAGTGACCAAGAGAGAGATCTGGGGGTATATACACCTAACCATAAACAGTGATTACTTCTGGAAAGGAAGTTAGGATAGGGGATACGATGACAGATGACTTTGCACATTTTTTATTTCATTAATGTGTCATTTGAATTATTTTAAAAGAATAATGCACTATTTTTGGAATTAAGTTTTTTAAACAGCAAAGTTATTTATAAATATCCTTATAAACTATTTCTTTTTCGGTGGTTTTTCAGAAGTCTCCAAAAGAGTGTATGTCCATGTGGGTATATGTGGACATATGAGTTATATCTGTGTTTATATATATATATGTATATGCATGTTTTATACATAGCCTAAGCTCAATGCACCTATGGGAAGTATGAATAGACACATAAGAAATCCATTCAGACTAGGAAAAGAATCTTCAGAATTGTTATCCTCAATGAGTTAAAACAGAGAATCCATTCTATTATTTTTTCAAATAGCATATTAACCTGCAATACTCCAACATTACATCAGACAATAAAGAACAAAATCAAATGGCAGGTCTACTTTTAGTTCCTTGAAGTATCTCCATATTCCCACTACTAGGTATTTACCCAAAGGAAAAAAAGACATTGCAAAAAAAGAGACTTACACTTGAATATTTATAGCAGCACAATTCACAATCAAAAAGATGTGGAATCAACTCAAGTGCCCATCAATACATGAGTGGATTAAGAAAATGTGGTATATGTATGCCATGGAGTTCTACTCAGCCATAAAAAATGATGGTGATCTAGTATCTTTTATAACAACCTTAATGGAATTGGAGGCCATTCTTCTTAGTGAAGGATCACAGGAATGGAAAAACAAACACCACATGTACTCAGTACTATAATAAATTGGAACTAATTGAGCAACACTTTAGTGTACATATGGAAGTAAAATTCAAAGAAAATCAAGTAGGTGGGAAGGTGGAGAATCGGATGGTAAATTCACACCTAATGGGTACAATGCACACTGACTGGAGGGCACACTTATAAGTGTGACTCAAAATGTATAAAAGCAAATTATGTAACCAAAACCTATGTGCCCCTATAAAATTTTAAAATAAAAAAGAACAAAATCAAAAACCTGTCTTTTCCCAGGAAGTGTTTCCTTGAATTTTCAATTGAGCAGTTAGAGTTATTAACGAAGATATGCTTATATATCTATTTTGCTTCTCAACCTTAGAGAGTGTCTATTTACTCCCTTAATCAAAATAGCACATAAAAATTATTTTTCTATAATGTATGTTTTACTCTCTTCAGGGGAAAAATCTTCTTACAATTCTGACTGTTTCGCATAGTTATAAATTCTTTGGACAAATGACTTTGGGATTCTTAGTTCTCTTTTCCTAGGTTCTGGATATAGTAAATTGTATAATAATATTAATGTCCCTAATCAAGATTAAAATGAATCATTTGCCTAGCACATTTCATCATTACGCCGGTAGCATTCTTTGCTATTATCCATTCTCTGTGGTTGTAGCATCAGGCTCTAATTAAAACAAAATATTTAGGGGTAGGTAGGATTTCATTTTTTCTCCTAGTTTTTGCCTCAGAAACTTATCTAACCATATTCCTAAAATTCATGTTTTTTAAACACCATTATTTCAATTTACTCATATTCAAAGGCTTCTAATCATCTGTTCTGATATTTATGAGTTTCCTTCTCCTACTACAAAATTGCTGCCATTCTGGGCTCTCCCAGCTATTCAGCGTTTCTTCCTTTATGTATCTCACTTCTGCTTATCTGTAGAAACCACTATAGCTAAAAATGAAGACATATTTAAACCCAATCGGTGAACAATATAAATGAAGCCAATGTTGCTTTGAGGGAATAAAATTATTTAATATATCTCACAGTATAGGAACAGTATTTGTCATTTAAATATAGAGAGCATCACTATTTTTTGTATTTCTTTTCTTCAAGGTTAAAATAAGAGTTAGGAATAAAATATGACAGTCCAATTCTGAGCAAAATTTTGGCATACCAATTTGTTTATTTGCATGTGAATATTTTATCATAAACTTTTCTTAGTACAATCATGATGCAAACATCAGAAGAATTTACCGCTCTGAACTGCTACAATATATCCTAAGATATTATGTGAAAGATCCATGTGACAAGTACAGTAGGAGGAACAGTGTGTCTGGTCTGAAAGCCATTTGCCTGCATACTGTTTCATTTTATTCAGAAGCTCTAAAACAGCAATAATGGTGTAGAAGATCATGAATTTTTCTAGTTACATTTACATATTTATTGGAGACAGTGCAGATTTTTCAATTCATATAAGACTTCTATAGTATGTTTATTTCTGAGAAGGGTGTTTATGGGAAAATCTTTCACTGGATGAATTTACTTGTTGAAGCAAATCTTTCAGAAGAGGCAAAAAAAAAAAAAAATAGCCACAAGTATGGCTTTAAATATAAATAATAGTGTCCAAAGGGGCTGATCTGGGAGAAAAGGAGTGGCAAAAATAGGGAAGGGGGAGTTTGTTCTTCGAATTCCAAATACAATCAAGGAATGAGGAGACCATCAGAAAATAACTTGCTGCTGGCTCCACAAATTTTCACTTTTTTGGAGCATTTTCAACATTCCTATATGCACAAAGCAGATTTTCTTATATTTTATTCACAATAAAAAAACAAGCAAGAAGGATATGGAAAGAGAAGGAAATTAACACAAAGACCAATTTGTGAAAGAAAGAAAGAAAGAAAGAAAAAGAAAGAAAGAAAGAAAGAAAGAGAAAGAAAGAAAGAAAGAAATCATACTCTTCACTTAAAGCTAAGTAGAAAAGGACAGGTGATTTCCTTTGTTTTACTCTTATGATGCCTCCCTCAGAAACAAAAGGTGGATTTTGTTAAAAGTACGGGCTTTTAGTTTTTATACCTATGTTAAGAAATGATTTAAATATGTTTTAGTGTGGTTAAATTTTGAAAAAAATTAATACATTCTGACTTGGTCTATCATTTATTTGCCTGAACTTTTTCTTGCTTTAAAATGGATGCTAGTACCATCAACAACATTTTGAAAATGTAGAAACTCCTTACACACATTCACCTTTTTCCTCTGATAGTTTGTTGTTTGTTTGTTTGTTTTTAAGTAATTTAAAAATGTAAATGATTGAAAAGTGGCCAAGTCTTGAACTGGATGACCCCTAAAATTGCATTCGGTTCTATTCAAGCTTCATTTTCTCTTTATCATTAGAAGGCAGTTTATAGATTTCTCAGAAAGCCAACAGATGGCAGCAAAGACTTGCAGAATGGCATAGAAATTTTATTTGTGCAAGTAATTATTCCCAAGCAGCAATTAAATATCTAAAGGCAGAGCTGTCATTTTTAAGCCTAGCAACCCTAGAAAAGCTTTAAAATCTTTTTTTCAGGCAAAAATTAATAATAAAAAGTCTCTTTGCTCTATAAGCATCAAGCCCAGCTTTGCTTTTATAGTTATAATTTCCTACTTGTATATTTATGTAAGATTTACCAAAATTTATGATCATATCCATAGACATTTTTTCCTGTTTTCCAATTGAAAAAACAACCAAAATATGCAAGATTTCAGTAATCCTTACATTTCCATTTAAGTTAAAACTTCAAAGAGTGCTGTGCTGATGGGAGTTAGTTTTCAGTTAGTTTTCCTAAAGCTAAGTAGTACTACATTTGCCAGGAGGTTCACATTGGACTGTAATGCTAGAAAAGCTGACTTCAGGCATAAAATGATTACTGATATTTTGAATATACTCAAAGATGAACTCCATGGAATAAAAATTAGGGGAAAAATAATTTCCACTATACATTTTAAATTTTCATCTCAGTTCATTGTATTCAATGAGACTCAGCTGAAATCCATTTGTAAAGGGAAAAAAATCACCTCCAAAAGACCCTGATATATTTGATATATTTCAAGTCAGCTCTGATTGGTAAGCCTTGTCATTGGTCTCAAGTACTACTTCATGTCAGAAAATATAGGAGGCTCTCAATTATACAGATATGTATTATCTAAGGCCTTTTCCGGGACTTCTTTACCATCATGCTGCCTATCAAATGAATATTTTACTTTTCTTACCTACTAGAATATCAGGAGGTATTTGAGCCTCACCTCCCCACTTCCTGATGAGTGTTCACTACTTGCTACAAGTTGCCTCTGTGCCTTGTACTTCTATTACACCCCTTAGCAAGTTCACTGGATTTCTTTACATATCTCTCTCCCACTCCCAAACTGTGAGTTCCATGAAGAGCTGTGTCTTATCTCCATATTGCCAGTGCCATGCATGTGACTGAAACTCAGAAATGATGGAGTAAAACTAAGATCAAGTGATTTGACTACTTTTTACCACCATTATTAGACAGTCATTATATTTAGAGCACATTACTAGGATCTTTACATGCAAAAGAAATGGAAAACTGTCTTTGCTCTAGAGATGATCATGGTCTATAAAATGCAGGCTCATTTAAGGAATGGTTCAAAAATTAACACAGGTAGAAATTAATATGATGCAAATAAATATGCCCTGTTGAACTGCTGCAAAATATTGAGAATAAGCCAGCTCTCTGGGACAAGAGTCAATGATCACGGCCAAAGTTTAGATTTTGGTTGACAGGTGGTAGTTTAAAGCTTTTTGAGAGATGAAATCTCTGAAGTGTTAAAAGATCAAAGATTAAACCCTGAAGGATGTCCAGAATTAAAGGATAGAAGAAAGAAAAGAGGCTGGCAGACATCAAGAATGCACTAGACTGAGAAATAGAAGAACAAGACAACAGTGTCCTAGAAGTAAATAATGGCAAGATTTTTTACATAATAAATGTATCACTTTTATTTATTCATATATTTGTTTGGTACCTGTCTTATTCTCAAGAGAGCTTGAAGTGATCCCTCCCAAAACTGATGGATAGGCACATATAAAATAAACATCTCATATACAGAAATAACCTTTTTCATAAAAATATGCACACACACAGACTCACTGACACAACAAATACACCGTGCACATAAACAGACTGGACATGACAGGCAGCATCTATTTCAGTGCTCACCTGTGTCAGACGTTGTCATATCTTCATGGACACATACTTTACATAGACCGCTCTGTTTTATTACTGGAGTGTGTCTTTAAATTGACAAATAATATTTGTGTATATTTATAGAGTGCAATATGATGTTTTGATCTATGCATATATTATAGAAAGATTCACTCAAGCTAATTAATATATGCATCATCCCCTCAACGTTTTTGTTGTGAGAACATTAAAAATCTATTCTTTAATGATGGCAAGAATTTTTAAAGTTGTGGTAACAGATCAAGAAGGATTGAAGCTAACTGAGAAGAAAGAAAGAAAGAAAAAAGCACAATTGACTAGGATAAGATCCTTTGTGGACTTGGAGCAGGTTTGGGAGACTTGTGAAGAGAACATAGCCACTTAGCAGGGACCTGACATAATAATTTTTTTTAAACTGGTTTCCGTTTCTGTTACTGAGGGTATTTCGTTTGCTAGTTTTTCTATTTTGCTTCATTTTGGAGGAATTTTATCTAGACAGCTAAAAGAAATTAGTTGTTCTGAAGCAATATACATTGAAAGGGAAATCAAACCAGTTAGTTTATCACGTATGCCTTTCTTTTTTTTTTTTTTTTTATTTTGCCATGTGTTTCATCAGTTTATTTTTGCTTAGATGTTTTCAAGAAAATTATATACATCATGGTATTTCAACCCTAAATACTACAATATACATATTGTATAAAATATGCATATTATATAAAATATGACATTTCCCAACTCATAATTCCCTTTTATTAGACACAATCACAATTCTATTATTTCACTTAACACAATTAACAGTGATTCCCTATATCATCTCATACCTATTCCATATTCAAATTTGTCCAGTTGTCACCAAAATGTCATTTATAGCCAATTTGTTGTAATCAAGATCCAATTAAGGAATCAGGGTTCATCCCTTTCATTTGATTGTT
>CAUYMX010107267.1:0-28011 GCA_963573855.1 Lepilemur septentrionalis | reverse complement strand
CAGTATTCTATTTCACCATGGCCACAACCGTGGCCACCATAGTAGCTTCTGTAGTAGCACATGGTTCAGGAGTGAAAGGTTCAACAACAAAGCAGAGAATCCATTTCCTTAGATTGAATATCACCATCTGTCCTGAGGCTCTCAGACTCTTTCCCCCAGTAGTGTGAAAACCACAGGCAGTGTTGGTATAATTTGCATAAGAATTAAGTCCCTTGATTTGTTATGCAAAGAAAGATTAGCTTGTTATTATTTCCAGATAGCCAGAAATGCATTGTGTACATTTAAAGCAATTTCTCTCCTATTTTCTTTCTCATTCTATGTTTGGCAATAGAAGCATGTCCAGGTTAAAAGAGCTGACACACAACATGAAAGCCATATTCCAGATGTTTGATTTTGCTACCAAAAACTTCTTCTTAAGTTAGACATACACTCTGACAATTCAGATGGTACATAATGGGTTTGTGGGCACATGGAAGGAGAAATTATTTGACATAAATCTGATGAATTTCTCTATCCATTTTTCTAAGGGATAATATATCTCCAGGTTTAGATTTTCTGAGGATTACTTATAATAAGTTGACAATGTAAAGTTTTGTCCCACTTTTTAAAGTAAACTTTTATTGAAATATAAAATACACACAAAAGAGAACATAAATCAGTTAAGTATAGAAATAGATTCATTTGCATAAAATAACCAACACATTTTAATTAGAATTCAGATGAAGAAATAGAAGGACAGCAGGACCCCGGCATCTCTTACAGAGCTTTCCTTCACCACCGGCTTCTCAGGTGTTATTTGTCCTACCTTTTGAAACCATATATTTGTTTTAAAACTTTTGTACTTTATATAGTGGATTCATACCATGTTTACTATTTTATCTGATTTCAATCCTCAAGATTGTGCGTTTGAGATTCATACATGTTCTTTGTGTAGAAATTGTTCACTTTCATTGCTGAATAGTATGCTCATATGATATGCCCAAAGTTATTTATCCATTTCTTGTTGATGGAAGGTTGGGTTGTTTCTAATTTTAACCATTACAATATTACTCCCATGAATATTCCTTTGTTTCAGTCAGATATTGCCACAACAAAATGCAGCTTTATGTAACAGCAAGCATTTACTTCACACTCATGTCTACACGTTGCCTGTGATGTGCCTGAACGAGGCTGAGTTTGGCACAAGCGATGGGTTTGACCTAAATAACTCTCCTCTGACTTGGATCAGCACCTGGCCAATTAATTTCTTTTCAATGTGGAAAACAGAAGTGCAAGTGGCCCAACCAATTGTGGAGGGTCTGTCAGTCCCATTGTGGGAAGCAAGTGAGGGGTAAGAAAATACACTTTGTCCATGTGCGCTCTGTCCGTTGTGAGGGCACGCAAGTTCCGTAGTCAGCAACAATGCAGAAAAAAAAATAGTATCCTTTCATGGATGTCAGGGAAGAAGGAGTGACTATTTGATGAAGAGCAATTTATTCTGCTACAGATGCTATTTTGTTGGGGGGTAACTAGAATTGGAACTGCAGGTTTATAGAGTATAAAATTGTTCAGTTATGCAGATGCTTTATGGAACAGTTTTCCAAAATGGTTGAACCGTTTGATAACTGCAGAAACTGTTGCTCTGTGTTCTCAACAACAGGTTATACACCCTGTCTTTTCCCTGTAGCCATTCTGGCAGGTGTGTGTCGATTTCATTTTGCATTTTACTGATGCCCAGTAGAGTTGAACACCATTTGTAGGTCATTCATAGGTATCCTTTCTTGATGAACTACTGGTGCAACTTTGTTTTACCATTAAACTGTATAAAAGAATTAATTAACAAACCCTTTACCTTACTACATTAGAATTTGACCTTATGTTAAATTGACTAGTTTTGCTTTGTTGTTAACCTGATAAGGTAATACCTATCTCTCCTTCCCTTTATCGTCCCTCCACAACCACACACACGTGATTAATTACACAAAATACACAAAATATTTGCCAAACTGATGGAAATAGTTCAGTAGAACTGTAACAAAGCATATTTGCAAAGAAATACAGAGTTTATTTAAAAATACATATCTTCCATGCAAAAGTTGATAGCTAAATTTAATGAAATTTTACATAGTGTTACCAGGATGATAAAATATCAAAACAAAAACTTTTCTTTAAATCACACAATCCAATTGATAATGATGCATCAAAATGGCCATACTGAATTGTATTTATTTTTCCAGGATACTTTAGTATATAGCAGATATTTTTGAAGGCATTTTAAAAATTCTAATGTGAAGAAACTCGGAGATAGTGCCAGTAAATAAAACAGGAGTTTATGTCAATAGGTTAAGCAGCTCTGGAAATTCCTCAGTAGAAGCCATAAGACCAGTATCTTCCATAGCACAGTGGGTGGCAGCAGGTGTAACCATAGCCACCATAACCACAGCCATAGCCAGGGCTGCAGCCCAGGCCATAGTAGCCATAGCCCAGGCCACCATAGTAGTTGCCACAGTAACACATAGTGTCAGGTGTGGAGCATTTAGTTGAGCACCAGATAGTAGGTATCTTTTGTCTGGATGTCGCCATCTTCCAGGTACCTTTTATATACCCTCAGTGGGTGGGGAATACCACATTCAGGGCAGAGTCACATGTCTCACTAATTTGCTTTAGACAACATCATAAATATTTTGATTTATTTGCAAAACAAGGCCCTCATGACTGAGATCATTTTGCTCTTATGTTTGAATTCCACAATCAATTTATGAGCCTTTAAAATGAAACCCTTCTTCTATTTCAAGGTCCTGGCTCACTCTATATTTAGTTAATTGAATACATATGATCTAATTACATGGTATGGTGCAAATCATGAAAATGGGTATCCAGACAGGGGATTCTGTCTATACTCTGTATGTCATCTGGATGATATGAAGTGTGAGAAATAAAGTATCTCTCTTCTGAAACATGGTGACAAGTAATTCAGCCAAAGCTCAGGGTAACAAGAAACAGACAAAGGCAAATGTTGTTATATATAGTGTCAGGAAAAAGGACTATTTTGATGGGCAAAAATGTCATTTAAAAATTTGGTGCATTCTCATAAAATGATAAGTCTAATCAAATGAGGCAGTGGCTGCTGAATCACTTGGAAGTGGATTACATATGAACTTAGACAGAAAAAACTGATGTTCAGATCCTTAAACTTTTAGGTACATCAAAACCTCAGGAGACACCCAAAGGCAGTTTGTTCTTCGATCTTTGTCTCTGTCTGTCTTTCTCTCATTTCTCTCTCTCTTTCTCTCCATCACTGCTCCTCTCCAGCACGTGCACACACACGGCCAGAGAAAGCAAAAAATTAAGGAGTGAAATTAATATGAATGTGATAAAACAAAATTCAGAGAATATACAGTTAAGCATAAACTTTATTTTCTCACGTGAATATGTGAACTACATATATATGAAGATGAATAATGTTAATGTAAAATAAAGAGCAAAACTTTTCTATAAATTTTAAGACTTTCAATTGATTTTGGTTAATCAAAGTGGAGTACTCTGAATCTGAATTACTTCTTTCCCAGCAGTCAGAGGTGAAGTTGGCATTTCTGATGTGAATACGGAGGGGGAGTCAGGAAACACAAGAGGAGGAATCCAGTAGGTTGAGCTGCTCAGGACGAACCTTGATGGAATCCACAGGTCCAGAATATTAAGAGGTTGTCATCATGGCTCACGGTGCCAGAAATGGAAGGTTCAGTCAAGTAGCGGAGACTCTGTTTCCTCAGATTTAATGTCACCAGCTGCACAGTGCAAGGCCTTTTAAATACTCTATCGCTAATTGCACAAGCCATGAAGAGTGCTGCCCTTGCAATTCAGACTGGTCACTCAAATAAAATATCATCAGCCAACACACGGTTGAATTAAGGTATTGTGTATGTAATGTATTCATGTATTTTTCACTTGTATTAAAAAGTTATTAAATTTATCTTATTTAAGAGTATTTTAGTTCAGCCCAATCTTACTGTTATTAGCTTGGCCCAACAAAGAGATCATTATCTACATCACGTCTATCATAGTTATAGAATTTGGGTGAGAGAAAAGAGTGGCCCAAGCCCCAGTTCTCCAAAGCCCCTGCATGCAGATTTCCTAAAGTAGTACCAGTGTGTACTATGTCATCATTTCAACAATGAGACTCTGAGGATGGGTATATGTAGATGTGTGCACAGCTCCAATTTCTCTTACTCTCCCAACTGAATTAATAGAATTCATTAGAATTACACAGTTTGCTGTATTCCATCATTTAAGGAAATGATGTATTCCATCATTTAGAGGATATTTATTGAGGGCCTACTATGTGCCATTCACTTAAGCAATGGATTGTATTTTTCTATTAATGTCATTATGCTTCCCATTGTGATGTTTTCTCATTGATAACATTATGTGCTACAAGATGTAGCAATGTTGCAAATTTTTATTTGGAAGTATTAAAATATTCCACAAGAGCTATATTAAATTGAATTATTTTACTTGGATACCTCCAAAGTTGGGATGATGAACAGATGCCTTCAAAATATTTGGATCAGGACAATGGGGTTTAACATCCCCATGACTGATGAAAATGTAAAACATTGTCAGAATCTGCCAATGAGGTCGTTATAGTCTGTCTGAGATATTTGAGTTAACAAATATTAACAGAATGGATACATAAGTAAAAGATAAATCAAATGCAAGAGAATAAATTCACCCAAAGTCCTATTCAAGGACTGACACTAAACTAAGAAGCATGGGAATGAAACAAGTGTTATATTATAGGAAAATAGAAATATACGTGAAGTTGGACTACTCTAAACATCATTGCCACCTCAGGATATTCTAAAGACACTGTTCCCTCTTTTTCTCATATTTTCTTCTATCTGAAATGGTGTATTTACCAATACACACACCAACACACACACACATGCACACACACACACAGAGATGATGGAGATAAATCAATTTAAATGCAACAACTCAATATTTTCAATGAGATAAATGTTTATTAAAATACATTTTAAATTTTCTCACCTAAGTTATTGATCAAAAATTAACAATTTAATGGCAGTACAATATCAAAGACAAAGCTTTTAAAAAATTTGAAACATTTCAGATGATTTCAATGACTTTAGATGAGGCTTACAGAATATGACCTATTTTTTTTTCAGGTACTTAAGGATGATGGTGACATTTTAGAATGGAAAAATGAATTATTTGTGTGAGTAATCACAGAGGCAGATTCAGGAAACACAGGTGCAAGAGACCAGTAGGTTGCGTTTCTCTGGAAGTTTCTCAGTAGAACCCGTAGGACCAGTATCTTCCATAGCAAGATGGGCGGCAGCAGCCATATCCGTATCTGCCATAACCATAGCCCAGGCCTCCGTAGCCACAGCCATAACCGCAACCATAGCCACCAAAGCCACAGCCCAGGCCGCCGTAGCCATAACCCAGACCTCCATAGTAGTTGCCGTAGTAGCACATGATTTCAAGAGCAGAGGATTTGGTTGAGGAGCAAGGAATCAGCCTTTTCAGTTTGATGATCACCATCTGCACAGGTTGGTCCTTTTATATACATCCTCAGTGGTGGGTGGGACCCATCACAGGACTTGTTGATCACATGTTTCTGGCTAATTTGTGTAAGTGCACTTCCTGAATCTTTGTTTCATTACACAACAGCAAGGCTCTTATAAGCAAGATAACTTTGGTGTTGAGTCAGCTTTCCTATAATCATATCATGTGCCCTTAATGTGTTTTCTTATTTTTGTTTCAAAACCCTCACTCGGAGTTTGTTTAGCTTAAAATACTTGACTAGTTTTTTATCTAGTTTAATCATTGACTGGTTTCTGAAACGTTAATTCTTAAAATCCTATCATTACTTCTGCTTATGTAAGAATTTTCTACAAAGAGAAAAATAACTTTCATCAATAATAGGGTTTATTCAGCAGAGTCAGGTAAGAGTTTTCGTGTTCGTTATTTACTTCAATATGTAAATTTTATGCAGGTATAAAAGTAGAATTGTATTTTGAAACTTTATAAACACGTCCCTGGAATTTAATAAACCATCAGTATTCTGCCATCCGTTCCCTTTCCTGTACATTGTTTGTAGTTACTGTTGGTTCTGCTGAATATTTTAAAACGAATCCCAGGAAGGCAGCATTTTTCCTAAAAGTCCTTCAGCATATATCTCTATCACAACAGGAGTTTAAAAAATATATATAGCCACAATACCATTGTAACACCAATGACATTATGACATTAACAACATTTATTTGGCATCTTCTAATAGTTAATTCATGCTCAGTTTTCCTTGATTGCTTCACAAATACATTTTTATAGACTTTTTTAAAAAAAATTGAGACACATTACATTTAGGCATGTCTTATAACTCTTTTTAAAGATATAATAGTTCTTTTCCAAGCATTTCATTTTTTAAAGAAACTATATTATTGTGCTATAGAATTCTTAAATTTTGGACATGACTGATTTATTCCTTGTTTTTTCTTTTCATATCTTCCCCTGTCCCTCATGGTACCTGCAAGCACATATAGAAAGAAGGTTGATGTGACTCTGGTTATTTTTATTAGTTTTTGACAAGAATGATATTTTATGGTCACTGTGTGTACTTTTTATTGAATAATATTAGGAGGTCCATGGTGCCTGGTTGGCCCATTGCTTCACATTTAGTAATGCTGGGATTGCTCATTGGGTTCATGTTACAATCTTCCTCATCAACTTTATACCTACAGATTTTTGCATTCAGTGATCATTACCTCTGCCCATTATCGCTAGAAGTTCTAAAATACTGATTCTAAAATTCTATCATTCCTTCTACATTTTCTTTTCTACAGAGGGGGAAAAAACTTTCCTCAATAATAGAGCTCATTTAGGAGAGGGAACTAATGAAATACTTCATTCTTTTGGTTTATCAATTTCCAGAATAATGAGCGTATACCTTAGCAGTGTGTGAAAATAACATGGCTAAGCACTCTCATAAACTCGTCGGTGGTTTGGTGAAATCTACCATCTTAGTTTCAAGTGCACGATGCAGTATTGTGAACTATTGTCACTATGTTGTACAGCAGAACCCTAGAACTAGTCATCTTGCACAACTGAAATTTTTAACCGTTAAACAACTCCCCTATGCTCCCCTTTCACAGGCCCACCATTCTACTCTCTGTTTCTGTGATTTTGACTATTTTAGATATTTTTTATGGATGGAATCATGAAGTATTTCCTCTTCTGTGACTGGCTTATTTCGCTTAGTATAATGTCCTCCAGGTTCACTAATATTGTCATATATGTCAGGTTTTCCTTCATATTTATGGCTGAATATTATTACTTTGTATGCATATACCACATATTATTTATCTGTTTATCTATTGATGGTCTTTTAGGTTGTTTCCATGTCTTGGCTATTGTGATTAATGCTGGAAGCAAAGATACTCCTATGAGATCTCAGTTTTAATTCCTTTGGATATGCTCCGAAATGTGATTGATGGATTATTAATTATGTGTATTTTTAATTTTTTGAGGAAACTTTATATGGCTTTTCATAGATGATGCATCGTTTTACATTTCCATCAACAGTGGAAAGGGTTTTTCCAACAGCGTGCAAGGGTTCCGGATTCTCCACATCCTCAATGACACTTGTTATCTTTTGTTTTTTGATAATAGACATCTTAACAGGTGTGAGGAGATAGTTCTTTGTGGTTTTGATTTTCATTTCTCTTGTGAATAGCGATGTTGAACATTTTTTCATAAACCTGTTTGTCATTTTTATGTCTTTGGAGAAATGTCTATTCAGTCCCTTTGCCCATTTTTAAATTGAGTTATTTGGTTTTTTGCTACTGAGTTACAGGAGTTCCTTGTATATTTTGGGTATCAGCTATATGGTTTGCAAATATTTTTCTTCCATTATGTAGGTTGCCTTTTCATTCTGTTGTTGTTTCCTTTGCTGTGGAGAAGCTTTTCAGTTTGATTTGGTTACATTTGTTTATTCTTCTTTTGCTACTTGTGTTTTTGGTGTAATAGTTAAGAAATCATTGCCCAGATCAAGTTTTCTCCCATGTTTTCTTCTAGTAGTTTTACAGTTATATTTATGTCTTTAATCTATTTCAAGTTGAGTTCTGTGTTTGATGTTAGAAAAGGGCTAATATTTATAATATTCTTTTGTATGCAAATATCTAGCTCTTAACACCATTTATTGAAGACACTATTCTTTCCCCATTGTGTATTCTTAGTATCCTTGTCAAAGATTAGTTGACAGTATATGTGTGGGTTTATTTCTGCATTTTCTATACTCTTTCAGTGGTCCATCTCTCTTTATGCCAATATCATACTGTTTTAATTAATTGATATATATCCATCAATTGCAGTTGTTTTTCTTTTTGATGTCACATTGTCCTGTCACAGGCTGTCAAAAACCTTTTTAATTTGGCTTATGTACTTTTTGATATAAATCTAGTAATGCCTTTTATAAATTCATTGATTTCTTGCATGACAAAATTTTCTAGGCTCTTCTTTAATCTTTCCTGCCCTAGATTTGGAATAGGCTTCCCACCCCCTTTTTTTAAGAGAAGCGCTGATATTTAGAGATGACAATCTGACACTGATGTTGTTCATTGTGTTACTTTGTGATTGCTTACATGCTTTTTCAATGAAAACAGCCTAAAAGTCTCTGTTTTAAAAAAAGAAGATAAAGATAAAAAAATGATCATGAGTTCAAACTGTCAATTTCAATTCAAATTAAAGCTTAGAGGGCTTTCATTTAAACTCTTTGATTCTGAAATGGATTCTCATTTTACTTATACTGAAAACCTTAGTTCCTAATCAGAAACTTAAATTATAACTTTTTTTCTACCTTCTTTCTATCTTTCTCTCTCTCATATATGTGTGTGTGTGTGTGTGTATAAACGTATATTTACAATACCAACATAGTCATAAGTCACACGTAAGAAGATAAACTAAATAAAGTCTCAAATTTTTTTTCTTTCCTTTTGCCTTTAGTATATATTCTACTAGAAATGTAGAAGCAAAAGCTATGTTGTACAATTGCTTTGGCTTTTATATGTCACCAAGTGGGGACAAAATTAGGCTCATGTACTTTAGTTTGTTTATGATTTTTTAGAATTATTTTTAGTTTTTTATTTAAATAGAATATTTATGATTATACATTCAAAAATCTGAAGTAATTTCATTCAAAGAGATCTGGCTTCCGTAACTGTCCATATATTATCATCAGTATATACTATTAAATTTCATTTAATATTATAATTTCATTTAGTATTATATTTGTAATTATATTACATAATTTATATTATTAATAAATATTTATACCACAGGGATATTGTACACACACTCTACTGCACAATATTGTTTTCAGTTAACAGTTTTTCATGGGTACCATTCAGTTATAATATATAGAGAACCTTCTTTTATTTTCCATACAGGTGCAGAATACTCCCATGCCAGTTAGCTATAACTACATAACAAACCACTGAAAAACTTGATAACTTGAAACATCAACCTTTTATTTATTTTCAATTGGGAAATTCTGATTATCCAGGTCAGGCTTACCTGATCTCAATTAAGCTTCCTCATTTTTTTGTTTGTTTGTGTGTGATCATCTTAGAGTGAGTGGTTTAGAATAACTTTGACTGAAATGACTCATCTCTGTTCCATTTGGTCTTTTATGTCCCAACAGGGTATGATAGGTATGTTCTTATGACATAAGCAAGTATGTGAGAGGGGAGATATGAAAGCACAAACATTTTTTAAAAGCTTCTGTTTACATCAAGTTTACTAATATCCCTTTTATCAAAGTAGGTCATATATATGGCTAAGTCCATAGTAGCTGGATGAAGCTGACTCTCCCACCCAAATTGAGAGGACTGAGAATGGGGCCAACAATACAATTAATCTATCATGACTTCATTGTGTAAGTGTAGTATATTTTCTTTAAATTATTTCTTTCTTATTTAGTCAGTAGATGACAGCAGAAGTGACTATGTACGGAGTGAATCAACCCTGATTAGTGTAAGGAATTAGGATGTTGTTAGGTAAGGCAACATGGAGGGATTCACTTGAGATTGAAGGGCCTCACTGGGGCGTTCTATGCCCTACTGTACTCAGAAATAATTGTGCATAAGAAATTGCAGCAATCATGGCCTAAAAAGATCAGTGATGTAGGAGCTCAGAGCCTCAAAGATGAAATTCTGGGTGTCCCTAGCAGCAAAGAAACCTAGATCAACTGCAGTGCTGGCTGAGGGTGAGGAAAATCTAAAACAGTTGGAGGGTATCCCGTACTGCTCATGGGAATCACCTGCTCAATAAATTACAGCATCTTTTTATATTTTCCTGTAAATCACTCACCTCAAGAAAAAAAACCCACCTATTGAAAATTATGCTTTCCCCTGGTTCCTGCAATTTCTTGATTTGAAGTCTAGAAGAGAATGCTTGAGATAGTGAGGGTCTTCCCTAACCTTTGCTTCTTCTACACTTCCTATGGCCATTAAGTATTATTTCCTGCTTACAATATATAGAATGCATTTAGTTTCTCTGATTAAACACTATTGGTTAATGCAGTGATACATATCATATTTCTCAAGATGAGAATACTGATAAGTAATATGTAAATAAATGAATGCTTTTTTAAATTTAGAGTTAAGTAAATAGCAAGTTCAATGTATACAATAATTTTTTATCAAAGTGGACAGTAATAAAAATAACTTTGCTCATTTTTTTGTTTTCTCTTTTATTTTCAGTCATAGGAGGTTTCTCAGATTACACTATTTTACCCTACTGATGAATCACATTTCCCTCAAACTACCAAACCTGCACAAGACACTATATAAATTGATTAATAACATAATTCTGATGCATGGTAGATTGATCACAAAAATAGTATAAATACTTTATTCTTCCTTGTATCTATGTACCTTACTATATTATTTTGCATATTCTCCTAACAAGAGGTGGAGACCATTTCTACTGCTTAAATTTCTGCTGGCATTGAGACTTGTTTTGGCCAATAAAATACACTGGAGGTGCCATCTTCTAGAATCAACTTCAAGAGAGCTTACTTTCCTACTCACTGTTTTGGAATCCTGTCTCAGCTTCCATGAGAACAATTCTCACTGAAGCCCCTTGAGGCCACATGACAGAAAACTGAGCCCCTTAAGGCTACAGCCAGCCAAACCCCAAACATGTGAGGGATCCTCCTATGTCAGCACGCTGCCTACCTGATCTGTGGCTGGCAGGAGACATCTGAAGGAAGCCATCCATGACCAGAAAAACTGCCCAGCTGACCACTAGACTCATGACAAGTAGTAGAATTGATGGAAATTTACCTTGTTTTAGCTAGCATTCAACAAGTCATGATAATCTCCCTCAAGCTTGAGATTCTCCATCTCTTCCCTGCTCCTCCAAACCCTTTTTCCGCCTTTAGAGATTACCCTCATTTTTACATGAGCAGTGGTTTACTACTAAAAGCCAAAAGCTATTTCTCAGCTTCATGAGTTGTTGATAAAATCCTAATAATTTAAAATTCTAAAATACCAGGTGTGACAAAACTGAACTTTTTTTCCAATATTTTTCAGTATTTCCATTTATGATTCAATTTTTGAAACACTAAATATTTTACCCATGGTTTCAAATTTATGTCCTGAAACTATAACCGAAAAATGGAAATGATTAGATTTCATTTTATTTATAAAATTGCATTTTCATGAAAACTACTGAAGCAATTCCTTCAAGAAAGTCATTGTACAGAAACATGAGTGAATTGATGAAAAAGTTTTTCCAGCTATGTATAAAAAGCAATTTTTTCTTTTTTTCGTAGATACTTTTAAAAGTATAATCCAATTCTTTCGTCAGAAATATCAGAGTGCTTCCCACATGCACTTGTTTTCTATATGTATTCATGGCCCTAGGACTGTAGGGTGAAGAATGGTGGGGTATGAACCCTTTAATTTCCACTTGCAAAAAATTCATCTTCCCATCTGAGCTTACCCTGGAAGGATTTGAACAGTACCATTTGCATAAAATAGATTAATTTCAGCGTTGAGGCTCTGGAGAGAGATAAATGTATAAGCATCTTAATAGTCATGCTTTTTCATGTGCTCTTAATTAAAGCCATATAAAACATTAACAAGGGTTTGCCAATCTTATTCATTAATTAATGTATTTCCCATTCACTTATTTAAAAAATAAAATAGAAACTAAAATCCTTACTACTGCCAGGTTCTGTCCTAGGTGCTGAACTCTGTTAATTCTATAAATGGTATTTTGCCCTTACTAGTATTTAATTTCTCTCTCATAAGACAGGCTGTGATATTTGCAGAATACCATTTTAGAAATTCATTTATACTAGAAGGAGACATAGATTAAAATATTTTATAAGCTGAGAAAAGGAGACATGACTTCTAATACTTTATGGCAAACCACAAATGTCCTTAATACCATGATCTAGTTTAAAAAGTTAATTAATATAAATTTACAATTCTGAAATAGGGGCCTGTATATACATATTATCCTTAAAAATAATATTTGCAACATGCAGCATATTGATAGTTCAAAGTTTCCATGCCTCTAGCAATCTCTTGGAGAAAAGCTCATAATTTTAAATGAAGGTCAAAATAACATGAAATGTTAAATCGAAATGAATCTTAAACACAATGATGTAGAAACTATATTGTTCCTGTATTATTTCTTCTGGTAGGATACGGAGGAAAGTTGTATTGTAAAAATATGTTTTTATATATTCAAAAGAAAAGTTGGAAACCTCAAACTGAAAACCACTGTTTCATGAAAGAAATGATATAATTTCTTGTGCCTGATACTGACGCAATAACACGTTGGCACTTTCTAGAGATTCTCAAAGACAAAAGTGATGTGCATACTTATTTTGTGGGCTACCATCAGGTAGGCTTAAAGGTATATGTTAGGGAACATTTAGAACTATGTGAAAGGGAAAAATCTAAACACAACTACAAAGAAGAATAGTCCTAGATACCCAGATGTGGTGTGCAAAAAAACAGCCAAAGACCCAGTTACATAGACTACGGAAATCAGAAATAGGGATATTGTCGTGGACTTTTATTCATCAGGTAAAGACTTAACATATCGGCTAATGTTTTAATATGATCCGGTATGGATTGTTACAGTGATAGCAATTTCATCCAAAGCAAGTTTCATTTAGAAATAACCTATTCTATTCCTCAGCCTTTGATTTTTTTTACATCTCAGCATGTAGGCAATATTTCTGTCATAATTTATAATACTCTCGTACACACGAGCATGTCATAAATGAAACAAAAGTAGTGTAAGAAATAGGAGTCTCGATAGGGGGAAGGAAATCCTCTAAAACTGATTTATGTGATTAACTGTACATCTTGGTCAATTCACTAATAATCATTTAATTGTACACTGAAAATGGAGCAAAGGCATGATACGTAAAGTATACTTCAATAAAATGTTGAATTTGGATACAAAAAAAAGAAAAGCAATATTTTCAATACAGGAGATTTTATTGAAAATTGAAACAAAATTTGTCTCACACCAGAGAATATTGAACTAAAATATATACAAAACAATAATTGTAATACAGTAACAAGAGAAAAATGTTCATTTATAAAGCAAGACCTTCAGATGGTTATGTTCAATTGAGATGATAGATGTAGAGTTTAAACTAGTCTCTTTCCACTTAGTAGCCAAGATGAGATAATCACTATTCTAAAAAGAGAAGGACCCAGAATGTGGAGTCGGGCAACACAGAAAGAGGGAGTCCTGGAGTTTCTCTAGAAGTTTCTCAGTAAAATCTGTAGGACCAGTATCTGCTGCAGCAAGATGGTTGGAAGCAGCCATATCCGTACCTGCTGCAGCCACAGCCAGAGTTACAGCCACAGCCGTAGCCACAGCCCAGGCCTCCGTAGTGGTTGCCATAGTAGCCCATGGTATCAGGAATGGAAGGATCAGGGAGCCCAGGGAACCCGGATCTTCAGTCTGAATGTCACTGTTTGCCCACGGTATTTTATGCATCTTCAGTGGTGAGTGAGACAAACCACAGGAAGTGCTGGATTCATAATTCACGCTGATTTACATTAGAAAACTTTTATCTCATATTTTCTTTAGGGAAAGAATTCTCATAGGCTACATAGTTTTTGGTTTTCAGATTAAGAGTCTCACAACTAAACCATGTGACTTTTACTACGAACATATGCTATAATTGCAAATCTGAATCAAATTAGGCTAGTTAGTGAAAATTCTTTGGCCAGGTTATATGGAATTTCAAGAGAATGCTGGCTCCTCATGTGAGTATATAGGTGCATGGGAAGATATTTTAACTATAGTAAGGGTTCTGCAAAAAGGCCTTTCTTTTGGTGTTAGGATTTCTTCTCTGCCCAAGGAAAATACAACCCATCAATATTTCTTAATGGATAAACTGACACATTGTATATTCAAATACCATCATATGCCATTATAAAGGCACCTATAATTATACCTTTAATTATGATACTTTTTAAATTATGTCTGGCAAAAATTAGAATTTTGTTATAAAATAAAATACTGACATATATTTTTCTTCCTTATGGGTATTAAAAGATTGATCTTTCCAAAGAAAATTTGCTTTTCTCTGTCAGTGTGTCAAATTCATTTGTACCAACCTGGAGTTCTTCTTTCAACAGTACAGGTCGAGGTCTGGAAAATCATCCATCCATTCTCCCACTTGGTTCCTTAGTGTTGACAGTTGTTCTGGGGATCTGAAATGTTGGGAAAGACGGTCTCTTGCATGCAGTCTTTTGACCTCCCACTGAACCCCATACAAATGGGTCTTGGGTCTGGAACGTTTTCCTTATTAAGAGATAATGAGTCTACGCAGTCAGTGCTGGGCTTATCATCTTGTATGGGGTATCTTTCCGTGTTTCAAGCCAAGTGTATGCTCCTTTGTTCTGCCTAAGATTGTTAAGTGAGTAGCTTTCAGTCAAGGCACACTCTCAGCTTTCAATTATTTCAGATTCCATGAAGGAGAGAGAGGGCTTTTTCTACTGTGGCTCCAGAAGGATGGGTGTAGTCCAATTGTCCCAAGTCAGCAGCCTGAGAACACCTAGCCAGGACGGATTGGCACACACTATTGGAGCTGGTCTTGCTGGCTCTTCTCTACGTGAGGAAAAGCATTGCTCCATCCAGCACTTGACTGCGTTGTGTTTCCCTTGGCAACTTCGATACCAAGATGCAGTGGACAGAAGTGTTTGGATTTCTATTTCTGGCGTCTGGCATAGTGATGATCTTTGCTATCCTCCAGGTGGTGGGAGTACTTCCCTGGCATGGGTAAGTGGTGCACAGTTTTCTGATCAACCGGGAATGAGGTATCCCTGCAAGGCAGCTGAGAATGGACACAGGGAACAGATAATTACATATGCAAATTTTGAATTCTGTTCAGACGGCACCTGGAGGAAGCTGGTGCAGGAGAGAACACTTCTCATTAATGAAACAGCTTAATTCTATGAATAAGGTTAGACTTTAAGATGAACATTTAAATTCAGTATTTGAAATGTTTTTCACTTACATAGGCTGGAAATTAGATGGAGGAAGCAGAAGAGGTTGGTGTGTAATGTTCCATTCTGAGTACCCCACAGAGAGCATGTAAAGAGACAACCACCGCCCTTTGGGCAAAATAACAAGATCTGTGCACCATGACCCAGGAGATAGTTTATATTCCTACTTTCTCACATTCTGGTAAAGTAAAATATGAAATTCCAGGGAGGCATGAAATGTTCAACATTATTCATTATCATTAATTCATTTATTCAAAAATATTTATTAAACAGCAACTCTTCTAGCTTCAGGGCTATGATCTCTTATCTGTGATATTGTGTGGAATAATATATTTCTTGTTATTCATCACCTGAGGATGTGTCAATTAGGCAAGGGCCTTTGAGAAAAACCCACTGTATCAGAGGAAAAGTTGGAGAAGAATATTTTGAATCAGGTGCCGAGATAATGAAATAGGGTTTCCTAAAATGTGAAGGAAACACATTTCCTGCATTATGCTATTGAAAGTTTTTCTAATATGAATATTTTTCTAGATATCTGGATTGCTTCCATGTGTATGTGCTGATATCTGAGAACATCGTCTGGACCGTGCATGGGATGTTCAGGCACATTGCTCCTAGCTGGATGTTTTATGAATGGAGATTATTTTTCCTCAATGTATTGGTTTAGAGAAGAGAGCTATAATAGGATAATTGAGAAAGACAGTTTTATTTTCTTCAAATTTGAAGTTGGAAGTACAATTTCAAGTTTATCAATCAAGACTCATGTCCACATATTGAAGTAAAACTCAACGGAAATCAAGAAGGTGGGAGGAGGGAGAGGGGGATGGGTGAATTCACACCTAATGGATACAATGCAAAGTATCTGGATGAAGGGCACACTTATAACTTTGACTCAAATTGTACAAAAACAAACTATGTAGCCAAAACATGTGTACCCCATAATATTCTGAAATTAAAAAAAAAAGAAGTTAGAAGTAAAAGGTTAATATCCCTAATGTAAGTGAAAACAGTAATATAGCTTGCTGAAACCTTTTTTTCCAAGAGGGGAACTAGGTGGCATTTTTTCAGTAGACCTCATCACTAAAATGAGAACAGACCCACCAAGAATGCAGGTGCCATACCTGGGGTGTGTGTTGTTTTCTTTTGCTGTTGAATTGAGAGCAGCACCAAGAAGTATGGGAGGCAGAGTTAACCACTTATACCTATCTGAAGGCACAGATCTGAATGGTACAACCTAAATGTGGGTTTAGCAAAGCAGCCCTAGCATATGTTAACAGGAAATGGGACTGTTATTGTGTGAAATGACATTTAACTTGTTTATTTATGAATAATAGCACTACCCAGAGCTACATAAGGAAATAGTTTTCATACATTTGTTTCTATAAAGGACTGACGGTAATAGCTTTATCTTCTTTGGAACACTGTCATCTCAGAATGGCTTCAAAGGCAGTGCCCAAAAGCAGTTTTGCACAGTTCCCTACAAATTAATGTGAATACAGTGAAATAATACTGAACATAAGAAAATGATTCATCAAAATTGAACTTAAAATTTTCCCATATGAAAGATATTGATTGAAAATAAAAAAGAATATCAAAGACAAAACTTGCCTATAATTTTTGACACATTTTTGAGTATTTTTGTGAATTAGAAGAATACCGGATCTGAACTTTGTGTGTTTTTTAGGTTAACCTGAACGAGTTTATCAGAGTTTGTATAGAGAATAAAATTACTCATGTGAAAAATCTTGGAAGCAGAACAAAGAAATCAAGGTGAAGGAATCCTGTAGCCTGAGCTGGTCTGGGGGTTCCTCAGTGGAATCCGTTGTGTCTGCATCTGTCCCAGCAAGATGGACAGCGGCGTGTCCTTGCCTACCACACCCACAGCCACGGCCACAGCCACGGCCCGGGCTGCTAGAAGGATTGTTGCAATAGCACATGGTATCCAGAGTAGACATTTTGATATGGGAAAGTAGACCCTAAAACTGGGGTCCAGCCCGAAGGCCTTGCGGGTTCTTGGCTTTGCACAGGAAAGAATTCAAGAGGCAGCTGACAGAGTAAGGCAAAAGCAAGTTTATTTAAGTAACAAAGAAAACAGAAGGAAGTCTTGCTCCATAGGCATAAGAGCGGCTATCTCTCAGAACAACAGAGCATAGACTTTGTGAGTTTCTGGGGTTTTAATTTATACTTTTTGTGTAATTTTATGTTAAATGGAGAGAAGATTGTTCATAAGATTTCTGGGAAAGGAGTGAGGAGTTCCTGAAACCAAGGGTTCCTCCTCTTTTTGAACCATGTACATTAACTTCTAGGAGTTGCCATGGCATTTTTTAAACACTCATGACACTGGTGGGGTTTTCTTTTAGTATGCTAGCACATTATAAGCAGGGTATAATGAGTGTTGTTTTTCATGGCAATCTTAGTTCAAGCTGGTTTTGGCTCGCTTCTCCATCACCTACTGTTTTATCAGAAAACTGGGTTCAGATCTCCTGACTCTATTGAGTAGAGCCTGCTGGTTCGCTATCTCAATTTTAGTTGTGGGTCAGGGAATTATTTTCCTCAATTTGAATGTTACCATCTGCAAATAGGATTTTATATACCTGCTGTAGTGTATGAGGCAGTGTGGCTTCATACTTCATAGAAATATGCATAATAAATCTTTATGACATGTTTCAGTAAGTAGAGATGTCCTTATAGAAAACATAACTATTTTCTCTGGAACTCAATAATTATGTTACATGCCCTTAATTAGAGATGCTTCTTATATTTTAGGGATCTCCTCAGTCTATATTTTGTATTAAAGTCTATACTCAGTTTCCTTGAAATGTTATCAATATTCAAGCTCTTTAATCCAATTTTCTTTTTTTATAATAATGATTTTCATTGATAATCAAATAGGCAATTGAGGAACTGGGAGTAAACCTATTTGAGTAACTAAGTGATAAACATGGGAAGTTATCTGAAGCAAAATTACCTTTTAACTTACATAATTCCTCTCCTTCAGGCAAATAACTCTTCAACCCAAATAATGTTTTCTACTGATTACTGATAGTGAGCTGACTACATTTACATTAAAATGCTAATATAAAGCCACATTTTTTAATTTTGAGAATTTTATTTATTTATTAGCATAACTGATTGTTTCTATTAATATATGAAGTCACCATAAACATTTATTTAGAAATCCAAGCATTGGCATGAGGTCTCCTTCTACATCTTACCTCTTATGTTTCTATATTTTTGACTTGGTTTTAAAGTTGTCCTTGGGCTTTTCCAGGAAGGTGTTCTGGAATAGTGGCAAGGAAGTATTTGACATAGTCATAGTGGTGATTAAAGAGTGGGGAGTAAAGAGTATTTGGTGCAAACAAGTGAGGATTCCACACATGTAAGTACTACGTCATTAAATATGAAATATCTGATATTGAATAAAAAGTTTATTATATCTCAAACAAGAAGCAGTGCAATTAATCAAAGTATGTGCTTAAACTATTGACACAGTCTTGCCATCTTAAGAGTAGCTTGTTTATGCCAGCAGCGAAGAAGCCTGGAGAATGAGTGGTGATGAAATCTTGAAAGGTGTTTTCCACAGCTTGTTGAGAATTGAATATTTTTCCTTGCAAGAAGTGGTCCAAAGCCTGGAGGAAGTGGTAGTCAGTTGGTGCAAGGTCCGGTGAATATGGTGATGACAGACAGTTTCCATGTCCAGCCTCTGTAGTTTGAGCAGGTTTGTTTGTGGGGTATGTGGTCTAGCATAGCCTTGCAAGAGGATTGGCCTGTCTCTGTTGCCAAATCTCAGCTGCTTAATCACAAGCATTCTCATTATTTCATCCAATTTGCTGCAGTAGACATCCACTGTAATCGATTGGCCAGATTTCATGAAGCTGTAGTGGATAATACCAGTGCTGGACCACCAAACACACACCATTAGCTGTTTTAGATGAATATTCGGGTTTGGACTGTGTTTTGGCCCTTCATCTTTATCCAACCATTGTACCCAATGCTTGCGACTGTCAAAAAAAAATCCATTTTTCATCATACCTGACAATACACTGTACAAATGGGTTGCCTTTATGTTGTGACAGCAAACTTCACAGTGAAAATAATAAACATCAAAACACATCATATTTACAAACAGACTAAATTTATTGAAAGTACTTAGAAATCAAAGGGAAAATTTTGTTGCATTTTAAAAGACATTCTTTCTCATCTTGCACAACAGAACCAGAGACACGATGACATCTGTCATTCTTTCATGATGATTTAGAGTTTTGCCATTTTGAAGAGACAGGATGAGATGAACAGTACCAGCATCAAAATCCAGGCTTCACAGGTGAACAAATCGAATGGGCTCTAGAATTTTTCAGTAGAATCCATATGACCAATATCTTCCGTAGCAAGATGGACGGCAGAAGCCATACCCATAGCCGGGATAACCACAGCCATAGCCACAGCCAAGTCCGCCATTGCCATAGCCACAGCCAAGTCCGCCATTGCCATAGCCACCGTAGTAGTTGCCGTAGTAGATCATGGTGTCAGGAATGTATGGTTCAGGTGTAAAAGAGGAAGACGGTCTCTTGAGTTTGAACATCCTCATCTTCACCAGGTCTTTTATACTTCCTCAGTAGTAGGTGTGGTAAATCACAGGCAATGTTGCTGTCGTTACACATTATTTTGTGTTAACCACGAACACCACCAATAGCAAAGCTCTCATAAATTTCTTGCTTCATTAGGCACAATGAAGCCTTCATAGCCAAGATTCCTCCACTGTGTGTCAAGATTTTCACAAAGCATGTGCACAAAGCATGTTTCACAAAGAATGTGCTTTGTATGACAGAATTTTTAGTTGGTATTATAATTCTTTCTTTTTGAGAACTCAAATTTAAATTTCATGAATAGGTTCTATGCTGCAATTGTCAAAAAAAATCCATTTTTCATCACATGTAGCAATACAGTGTAGAAATGAGTTGCCTTTATGTTGTGACAGCAAAGAAAGGCAAGCTTTGAGAAGATTTCTCTGCTGATGCTTGTTTAATTCATGCGGGACCCATCTTTGCAGCTTATGTACCTTGCCCATTTGTTTCAAATGGTCCAATAGTGCTGGAATAGTAACATCAAATCTTGCTGCTAAATTACACATTGGCTGAGATGGATTTGCTTCCACTACACTTTGCCATTCATTATTATCCACCTTGGTCTCAGGTCACCCACCTGGCGTTTTTAAGGTTAAAATCACCAAAATGGAACTTATCAAACCATCTGCGTACTGTGCCTTCATTAGCCACATTCTTCCCAAATACTTTGTTGATATTTTGAGCTGACTGCAATGCATTGGTTCCATGTCTGAACTCATATTAGAAAATAACACATATTTTTGGCTTATCCATGGTTTCACAAAAACTCCCCCCAAATTTTTTTGAAAGGTAATCACAAGCCAAGCCATGCATTTGAAAGAATGAGGATGTACTTTCACAATAAAAATACAACAAGAAATGTCAGAGTGAAATATCAGAGATATCAACTGTCAAATTTAGTACTTACGGAAATAGGACATTTCATATTTAATAACCTACTACGCTTGATCTAGAGAACTCTCTGCTCTACCTTTTAGTTTAAGTATTTAAATTTAATAGCTGTGGTGGTTTTTCTGACATTCTTGGACCCAACAGATGTTATGTAAAAAAAAAAATTGAAGCTTAGTATCTCTCTTGTTGCCTAAACAAAATCACGCACTAATACATAGTAATAATTATGTGGACAAACATGTATATAGATATACACTCATGAAACTTTAAAAAGTATGTATATTGCATATTAAAAAGAATTTTATAATACATAATTATATCATGTATTAAAAGAATTAAAATAAATTCTATTCATCAGCAATGTTTTAATGACTCTTCTGAAATGCTTATTATAGTACTAAGCTGGCTACCAATATTGTTTGCCTAACTTGATACACTCTATCTGTAATATACATAAGTAATTGCTTTATTGTTGCTCTTGTCTCCTTCTCTCAACATACTAGTTCATTTTTTGCTGGGCATTGGCAACTTAGAAAAAAGTCTAAATTTCATGGGCTTCATTAGAACCAGATGCAATCAAGTGATGAAGTTCTTACCAATGGATATAATTTGAGGCATTATGTGAAAGTTTTCTGGAATCTTCCCTAATATTCAATTTATATGTAGCCCTTGCCTTCTTCTTTGTATATTCCTTGATCTTCTTGCCTAGGATGGGAATGCTGCCATCTTTGACCATGAAGATGAAGATCACATTGATAATTATGAAATAATGATCTAGAATGAGTCTGGGTTACTGGGGACTACAAACCAACTACAAGCGACTTAACTCTAGACTTTTTTTACATGAGAGAGAAACGAATTCTTAATGTGTATACTATTTCTGATACTTGCAATAAATTCTACTCCTCACCAATACAACAATATAGAAAACAAGATGAGAAAATTCTACTAGGAACCAAATTTTAGACAATGTTTCCACTTAAAAATTAAATATATCCCTAAGAACATTGGCAGCAAAAATAAGAAAAGGAAACCGTTGGGCTGTATTATTTTCTTTGAAAGAATGTCAGTTATTCTCTGGAGATTAATTGTCACTAGGAAGTGAATTCTAAGTGAGAGCAGTCACTTGATTTCTTATGGTTGAGGTACTGATGAATGAATTAGGCACATTTTTTTTTCAAATCCTTGTTAGAATATCCACCTATCATTTGAACTGTGCTTTTTAAAACTGACACACAGTTAACCAAAGAGCATTGTGTTATTTCCTAACTAAATAACTCCCATTTTTGAGACTCAAACCAAAATATTTCAGCCATGCTTCTTCCTGGGAGTGACCTGCTACCATGGAGTGTTGGTGAGGAGGGTTAGTTTGGTATAGTGATTCTCAAACTCTTGGACCATAAAAAACATTGAGAACCCCAAAAATCCATTATTTATGTGTTATATTTATTGATATTTAACTGTTTTGGAAGTGAAAACTGATGATTTTTTAATATATGAATTAATTCATTTCAAAATGACGATCCTAAATCTATTGATTGTTAATATAAATGTCATATTTTTAGAAAAACAAATATTTTTAAACAAAAAGAATGTTAGGAATACTGGGATGTTTTGCATTTTAGTCAATCTCTTTAATGTCTGGCTCAACAGATGATAGTGTATCATGTCTGAGTTTTCATTCAATCTATTGTGATAACAGATACCATAAATAGCATATATCTGGAAAACTCCACTGTGTATTCATGAACATATAGGAGTAAAAAAGGGAAATATATTGTGAAAATAATTTTGACCTTATGGTGCTTTTGAAAGGAACTTTTGTTCCCACAGGCGTCCCCAGACCACACTTTCAGAAACCCTGATCTAGAGAGTGATCTTCAAACCTTTTCGGTAAGAAAACCAATACTGCAAATATTTTGAACCAGCACCCCAATTTGAAATTTAACTATTTATTCATGCATTTTGTACATGTATTAATTACTAATGAATAATCATTAAACATAAAATATATAAAATTATTTGTAATAGTAAATATATTATGATAGGTATGCTTTAATATTTTAGAAAATTTTGGTTTAAGAACTTGCAATACATACGATTTGTAGCTATGGTTCTAAATTCAGTTTATTTTAACTATTGGAAAAGTTATATTGTTTGCTACATTCACCAAATCGTGATAGTAACTTTTAACCCCATCATCTCAATGTGTAATTTGTATTTTAATTTGGCTAATAAATATACATCTTCCTTGATGTCAACAGTTTTTTCTTTCTGTTTTTTTTTTTTTTTACAGATTAATTGACTGGTTTTGTTTTTGTTCAAATTTGGTCAAAACATCCTATACTCTTTCATTTGGAAAGAATTTAAAATCCAATTAGAATATTCTGTTATCAGGTTTAGATATCACATAAATATCAGAGTTTTATAGACAGTACACCTGTGTAATATTTAGTAATGTCACAACAGAAACAGCCTAAAATATCCATGTACAGAATGTACTTGCCCAACACAGCAGTAAGCCTAGAGTACTTTAGGAGCTATGTGTTGCATGAAAGAATGAATGAATGAATGAATATAAAATGGGCTTCATAATCAAAAAGGTGTATCAAAAAGAGACTTACTATAAAGACAACCTGGTTCTGAATAATGGCACAGCATTCCCTGTATCCCATTTTAGGCTGGATACAAGGTCTATATCAACAGTATCAGGCAACTGAGAGGATTTTTTTTGTGATGAAGCTATTGAAAAGCAGACAACTTTGAAGACTCACAGAACCATCACTTAAAATGTATATGTGCTTCTCTGTGCTCTGGAGAAACTAGGACAGACAGCCAGCAGCATGCAGCTACAAGATTTAGGTGTGTTTTGAACTCTCTTGCTTGTCAATTAAAGAGGAGAAGGCAAATTTGTATGAGAAGCAAGCCATCAACTATGTCCTTATGGAAGCTCAGCTTTAAATAGTATGAGACATACATAGGGGGACAGAAATAGAAAAAAGAATGGAGGAAACAGTGTAAAGCCCTTGGGATAGTAATTACACATGGGTTTCCATTTTACAATCATCCACATGCAAACTTCACAGTGAAAATAATAGACATCAAAATACATCATATTTGCAAACAGACTTAATTTATTGAAAGTACTTAGAAATCAAAGAGAAAATTTTGTTGCATTTTAAAAGACATTCTTTCTCATCTTGCACAACAGAACCAGAGACACGATGACATCTGTCATTCTTTCATGATGATTTAGAGTTTTGCCATTTTGAAGAGACAGGATCAGATGAATAGTACCAGCATCAAAATCCAGGTTTCACAGGTGAACAAATCGAATGGGCTCTAGAATTTTTCAGTAGAATCCATATGACCAATATCTTCCGTAGCAAGATGGACGGCAGAAGCCATACCCATAGCCGGGATAACCACAGCCATAGCCACAGCCAAGTCCACCATAGCCATAGCCACCGTAGTAGTTGCCGTAGTAGATCATGGTGTCAGGAATGTATGGTTCAGGTGTAAAAGAGGAAGACGGTCTCTTGAGTTTGAACATCCTCATCTTCACCGGGTCTTTTATACTTCCTCAGTAGTAGGTGTGGCAAATCATGGGCAATGTTGCTGTCATTACACATTTTTTTGCGGTTAACCATGAACACCACCAACAGCAAAGCTCTCATACATTTCTTGCTTCATTAGGCACAGTGAAGCCTTCATAGCCAAGATTCCTCCACTGTGTGTCAAGATTTTCACAAAGCACGTGCTTTGTATGACAGAATTTTTAGTTGGTATTATAATTCTTCCTTTTTGAAAACTCAAATTTAAATTTCATGAATAAGTTCTGTGAAATTACAGAAACTATGCGAACCACAAATGATTCAAATTGTTTCTGATTTATTAATACCCTCAAATTCATCTACCAGTTGCAGTTGAGGATGTCAGTCTGTACAGCTTTGGGGAAATATAAGTGCCTAAGGGGCAGGTATGAGCTAAAAAGTATGAGCTCTGTAATATTGTCCAATATTTCTTCAGATATAAAGCAATGTACTTTACTTTAAATACAAAATCCAGATAAAATTTTTATAAGATATAACTTTACAAGTATACAAATATACTTTATTATAACAAATTCTATCTTGAGTCATCATTTCCACTGGGTGGCAAAACATTTATTTTTGTCCCTTCCAGGTAAACATAACAAAATTCAATGACTCTCTCATTGTCAAGATTAAAATACAATTGTAGTAAAGATGTTACCTCTCCCGCTTCTCCTCCTGAGGGACATCAATGTGCGGTGGTATGCTATAGATTTTGAGATAGTAGCTTTCTCTGTTCTACATTGGCATCTGCGGATGGCACAATGCATATGGCCATTTTCCATTGGCATGATAAAAAAATTCTGCTCAGTCCGTTACCTAGTGTTCAGTGCTACATCCTTTGGGCTCTATAACCAGAAAAGCTTTTGGCTGGGGAAGGGACGTCAGTGAGTCTGCACGCAGATCCACCTGCATGGGCACCATTTTATCTCTACCTGCTTGTGCTGTGTGTGTTGGGGATCTCAGTGGGACTTGCTGCTTCTCAGTAAAAACAGAATGTGCCTTTCTCTATTTTTAGATGCACAGCCTTGAAGTAATATTTCTCTTCCTTCAGCTTCAATGAGGCAAGACCCCTAAAGGAGGATTTAATCATGTCTGAATTCTCTTGTTCAATTCATCAACTCTCCACTGAAGTTTATATCCAGGAAAATAGTTACGGGATGAAAAAATAATAACAGCAAATTTTATTCTAGTACTCACTCTGAGCCAAACTCTCTTTTATTTGATATGCATTAACTGATTTGAGTCTTAACATTGCCTTCTGTGGTGCATATTATTATTACTAACTCATTTGCAGAAAGGGCAACTGAGGCACACAATCGTATTGATTGCACAAGTATAAGTGATAGAGGTAAAACTTCAGCCTAGAAAGCTGATTCTAGAAATTTTACTCATATCTACTAGTTCTACCATCTCCATAAAGTCATCTTGCTAAGAATGTAAGCTTAGAGGGCTATGTGATTTAATCATTGAATTTAGCTCTGAAATTTATTAGGTTAAAAGAAAAGATTGGCCAGGAGCAACATGTTGCTCATAGTCTGATCTTTTGCCCAAAACTCCTTGGTTGTTGGTGAAAATGTCTTAGGACACCTGAAGAGATAGCTCTGCCAGTAATATTGTTTTTAACTTTAAAAACTTCCTCTATTTACCATTAAGCCAGAGCACAGACATAAGGAATGTCTTAAATGTAAAGAAAACTCTTTCACAAAAATGCAGTTTTATAAATAAAATGAAGTCTCATAAATTCCTTAGTTTGGTTAGGGCTTCATGATATGAATTTTGGTAAAAATATTTGCTGTTTTAAAGAGTCATAAAAGAAGACATTGATATGACAAAGAAAAGTCCAGTTTGCTTAACACCTGGTATTTCAGAACTTCAAACTATTGGCTTTGTGTCAACAGTTTTAGGAAGCTAAGTGACATTTTTTGGCTTTTAGTAGTCAACCATCTGTCATGTAAAAATAAAGATAAACCATAAAGAAAAACAATGGGTTTGGGGCAGCAGGGAAGAGATGGAGACACTCAAGCTAAAGGGAGATCACCATGATCTGTTGAATGTCAGCAAAAACACAGGAAAATTATTGACTGTCTACAGCTGGTAAAGTTTATGTACTAAAATGCTATTTCTGGATATGAAGACTGGTTAGAAAATGGCAATTTGAACGTATGGTGTGAGTTTTAAAGATAAGACAATTAATGCTCATTAGGGACCCCACAAATGATTCATATGTGACTAAACAATAAGAAATGTCCTCAAGGCCACAAGGCCATGATTTAACCAAGAGTCAACACTGGTCCTTCAAATTAGCCAATGGCATGACACCTGTGGTGGGTCCCACCCCCACCGAAGGAGTATAAAAGGCCCTCTGTAGGGGAATTGTCCAGACTGAAGTCAGCTACACTCCTTCTCCACCCAAGGACAACCTCAACAACCAACACCATGTGTGGCAGCTACTACGGAAACTACTATGGTGGCCGCGGCTATGGCTGCTGTGGCTACGGAGGCCTGGGCTGTGGCTACGGAGGCCTGGGCTATGGCTATGGAGGCCTGGGATGTGGCTATGGAGGCCTGGGCTATGGCTACGGAGGCCTGGGCTGTGGCTATGGCTGTCGCTTCCGCAGACTGGGCTGTGGCTATGGCTGTGGCTATGGCTATGGCTCCCGCTCTCTCTGCGGCTCAGGCTATGGCTCTGGCTTTGGCTACTACTATTGAGGACACCACGGGAGGCTCTCAGCCTCTGCATCCTGTGACATCAGGATTCATCTATTCTGAACTCCACAAATTCTGAGCCTCAGGGTTAGTTGATGATTATCTCATATCATAGGTTTCTAATGTCATATTGCTGAAGACTTGCCCTCCAGTGGCCCCTGGATTGAATATTTCCAACTTTTCCTTTCTTGGATTTAGTTCATGAAAATGAAAAGAATGTGAAATTCATCTCATGAATTCCTGTATAGTCTTTTATCAAGATGATGTTGTTACAGACCTGGCATTTTAATTTTGATGCAGGAACTTATTCTCTGTTTTCTTAATAAACTTGTTCTACCTGGTGATACTATTCTGGCTTCTTTTTCATTTAATAACTAGTAACTAATCTGCATGTGACTTACTGAGTGCCCTACCTCACTCCCTTAATTGAGATAAGGAAATCGGCCCCATCAGTTCAGAAAAGTGAGAGGGAGTTAGGTCTAACGCCTGCTCACCTGGATTGGGAGCTTGGGCTGTCCTTTCTTTCCATGCAAGAACTTGGTGCAGTGGTTGTCCACTCCTCACCCTGGTATTTTTCCAGGCATTTGGTGGCCACTTCCTGGAGCAGTGTCGGAGCTGGTGCTTGTGCTTTGGGGACCTGAA